>OMKL01138662.1:0-34681 GCA_900302295.1 Parasudis fraserbrunneri | reverse complement strand
GCTATCAGTGGGATGGGCACAGCGTGGGGTCTCCTGGCTCAGTGGTGACAATACACACATGTCAATGGGACCATTTCAAGTGGCCTGTAAGCACAACTACTGGTAAATGCAGCATCTGTGCACTGCACCCAGTGCGGTAGGTCAGACCCTGAAGAGAGAGTAATCCGAAACAAAATAATTCGACAGGGACAAGATTCTGAGCTAATGTGCTGTGGACTACTTGATATGTTACCAAGTAAAACAGAAACACAAGAAGTACATCATGATTTCAATAAAACTTCACAGGTGCTCATGGGTTGGGAAAAACTTGAGAGGGTAAAAGAAAAACAAATGGAAAATTGTACTTGTGTAGGTGGGAGCACAGGAATTTAGGTCTAGGCGCAACTGTTAGTTATATATGGGCTATAAAGGATTTTACTATACAACTCAGAGTTGTGGCTGGACCTGGACTCTTGTGCACAATTTTCCTTTGGTTTTTAACCTTCATAAATGTTGAAAATGTTTACCCTCACTGCAACTAAATGAACATGGAGACAGACCATTTTTCTGTACTCTTTATTTTACCCTAACACGGCAAATGTAGCAGAGCTGCAGTCTAGTAAGCCTAATATCTCATTTTGCAAGGGGGGGGTTTCTCCTTTGGTTGACCGGTAGATGTTTGGTTTCCCATGCGGGAAACCTGGGTTAGAACCCAGGCAGGTTACACAAGTTAACAGCAAATACTATCAACAGACCGGTGGAACGGTCACAAGGAGATGGATGGTAGCACTCACTCACACCAGGAAGCTGCTCAGTGCAACTGACAGTATTGTACCGCTGACCACCGAGCCGCTACATTGGAACAGTTGGGGGTTAAGTGCCTTGCTCAAGGGCACCTAGATAAATAGTTGTTGAGGAAGAATACTTTTTATTCATTTTCCCAGCTAGTGTGGCAGTGTTGCTTAAGCTCTATATGTTACAGTCAACATCCCCTCTCTCTTTCTCTCTCTCTCTCTCTCTCTGCAGAGAAGGACAAACAACAAAGACAGGCACAAACACGCTCTCTCTCTCTCTCTCTCTCTCTCTCTCTCAGGGGTCTCCAGGGGAGGGTCCTGCGGGAGTCACCTAACATCTTATCATAGAGGAATGGAGCTCCAGACATCACTCCCTGGTCTCAAATCATCTCCCCCCTGCAATTACCACCACGCTACTGCAGTTCTAACTGGCTAAAAGCCAGCGCAATCGTCTGTCCAAAATCTAGATTTATATAAGAGGATAGGACACTGCCCCGTGACATTCTCACAGAAGAGGTTCAGCACTGGGAGACAACGATACTTCTTACAACAATTCGTCTCCTGGTGGCAAAGGGGAAGCCCGAACATCGCTTTGATGACACCGACCCACCCTCTTCTTATGATTCAAGGTCCCAAATGTGTGGCGCAGGCACAGGATACTGACATGATTAATGAGGGCCCGCTGTAGTTTTAATGTTACCAAACAGCCAAGATGTTCTATTCTTAGGAGATATATACTGCCAGTGGGTGAGCATGTTAATTACTCCCGAAAGCAGCAAGGGTGATTCCTTCATCTAGAATGATGTTTTAGCAAATTTCACCTCTATAGGAGCAACAGCTGGCGTGTGTAGAGCAACAAGTCAGACTGGAATTAAAAGGGTGTATTCTGTCTTTGGAGAGTCTGCGTTGCAGCTACTAGTGCTGACTCCTCCTCCCTCTCCCTCTCCTACCCATTCCCCTCCCCCACTCTGTGTAAAAACAAATCTCCTTTTCTGCTCTGAGCCTGAAACTATTGAGTCAACAAATGTCAGTGCAGCTAGGCAGGGGCCGACGGGAAAGGGGTGGGGTCTCCCTTTAAACCTGGATACAAGCCAAAGGCAGATTATTTTCAGACAAGACCCACCTGTTAAAATCTGCACCGGACAGTGAAGGGAGATTTAAACAGTAACTAAGCAGAACGGAGGGACCCTCCTACATGCGGCAGTGAGGACTGGAGAGACATATTTAGAAACAACAAGAGGTGGAGCCACCACACAAAAATCAACCTGAATTGAATCTATGAATTTCTCAAACCTCACTTCTTTCTCTTTTTTTCCAAGGTTGTGTCCAATGGTACAACTTGTCCATGATGTGTGTGTTTATGATATGTGTCCCAAGGAAAAAACAAAAAACAAAGATGGAAGTAAAGGTTAATACAAACACTTTCACACATACTTTGCCAACATGAAATTCAGACTTTGAGTTCTATGTCAAATAGCTGAACGGTCATGGAAACCCATGCCTGTTCCCCTGCCTTAGCACAGTAAATGTTAAACTGCTTAGCGATTTAAAACTCCTGTGTGCTTCTTCAGCACATCACAGTGCTGAATTTGTCTTTTTAAATCACCCTCAACTTCTCTCTCTCTCTCTCACTTTTCTATCTCTCTTGCCAGCCCACGTGGCCAATGTCAACAGGAGGTGGGTCTTGGCAGACACATAAAGTGAAGTATGCTGCTTGTAAGGAGGCTTTTCAAAGGCTAGGGAGTTTTTCTTATGCCTCGAACTAAAAATGATCTTGCCAGCCGCGGCGTGCCAAAGTAAGACACACACCCAGCAACTGGAAATGAGGGGATTGCTCAACCGGTGAGGCTTGAAGCTGTCCTCATCTAAGATGTTGCTGTAACTCTCTCTGTTTGTGAATGCTGCTCTGCCAGAGGGGGAACTCCTGTAGCACATGACAGCTTGAGAGAAAAAGAGAGAAGGAGGAAGTCAAGACAGAGAAAAAAGGGAGGGAAAAAACCCTTGAGTCACTTGCCTTCCTGTCTGAGAATAGAGAAGAGGGGGGTGTAGAGGGCGTCTTTTCTCCTGCAGTCAAGACAGTTTAACGCAGTACAATATTGTGTTTAAAGGGGGCTCTGGGGGTGGAGTCCACTCCTGCTCAGTGAATCCACTCCAGTGCTTCAGGGCAGCCATCATAGTGTGCACTATTGTGTACGGCTGAGGGAAGAAGAAAAAAAGGAAGGAGGGTGGGGGGGAGTTGAAAACCTGGCTCTTTGTGTGGGAAGGACTCAGCAGGAAAGTGATTTTGCGATACTTGAGTTTGCCAGCAAAGCAAAGCTGTTCCCCCCCTGACCTACAGACACATCTTGTCCAGTCTGTATTCCCTTTGCTGCCTTAACACCACAGCCACATACTGTATGTGCGCACCGCACAGGGTGGCCAACAGCGACACCCGGGCTTCTCCTGATGATGAGAGGCGACGTCAGACTGGTCTCCATGAATATTGATGTGGAGGATAGTCTGTTTCATAGAAGAACAGAAGGAGGCAAGATGGCTGCCCTTTAGGATTTGTTAAAGAGGAGATCCACACGGTTTGTTGGAATTTCTACAAAGTGGAGGGACATAAAAAGAGGTGAGAATTTAGCTCGGTGGGTTTTTGCTCCCCTTGCCCTTTCCCCCTTTAACCTCGGGTATGTTTTTGGTGGTTTTGTATCTGGCTAGGCATTGCAAATGTCTCCCTCGGTAAGAGCAAGAGCCAACATAATAAGGAGGGGATATTAGATAAAGCTTCTCCAACATGGCTGACGATTTTCTTTCTTTTTTTTTTGCCAGTTGAAATTGAAGGATATTTTTGTGTTTTCTGCCGGCTCTGTGTTCAGCGAACTCTCTGGGTGTCTTTGGAATGTATCTATGGTAGAAAATTATAATCTTAGATTGCTTGTTCAGGACTTTTTCTTGAAGCATTATTACTAAGGCTTATGATGGTAATGCTCTTAATTTTTCCCCCTTAATATCTCACCCCTCCATTTTCATTGTCCATATCTGGATGTGTATTTGATATGTTGAGTGTTTCTTTCTGTATTCGTGGATTTGTTTCAAGAGGGAAAGATTTTTAAAAACAATTAACATAATATAAAGCCTAATAGGGAATAGGTTTTCTCCCCCCAAGAAAAAAATTATGGTGCAGACAGATACACAGTTTAACCTATTAGTTTTAGTTCCACAGTTGAGCATTTTGTATTTGCTTTTGCTGTTTGCAGTGGGGAGATACTATATAGAATGGTAAAAGTCTACCTGGACCTGTCCAGCAGTAAAGTGTCTATAGTGGTCTGAATAACAGTGGTGCCGGGATAGCTTCTGGCTTTGTGTATCCCCGTGAATCAGCTTTCACTGCATTCACCGGCAAATGACAAGCAGACACAAAGGCAAGCAAGCAGAGTCCCAAGGAGAAGAAAAAGAGATGAGAATTGTGTTGGCAGAGGACTACAAGGTCAGAAAACTCTAAAGGAAATGAAACTCAATCCTACTGCACCATTAGCTGGAGGAACAAGAATGGCAATTCTAGAGCAGGTTTTAATACTGAAGGCTAAACAAGGAGTTTCCATACCACACAGCCCCCACAAAAAGCCTAATCCTCCAGGAAGTGTTTTAAACTCTGGTAAAAGAAGAAAAAAAAAACACTAGTAATATCATAAGGTTATGCATTGTGGATAACAGGTAATAAAGCTCAGAATATCATGACTTAGTTGTATTTCTCGCATTATGTAATTTCTTCTGTGACTAGAGCTATTGAACATTTGGTTATTGGCAATACAAGGGAGGTGTGTGTGTGTTTGTGTGGGTGCACTGTGCATACATGCATAGGAGGTGTATGTGTTTGTATGTGTAATTACTCCTTTATAAATGTGTGACCCACTGAAAGTATGCACAAATTGAATCACTTATATCTTTCTGACATTGCAAACCATATGTGTCTGCTTTGTGTGCATCAAAGTACACAAACAACATGATGACCTAATAGTAGCAACTTTATTTGATTTACAATAAATCAATTAAGTGTTGGGGTTAAGTATTTGTACCGGTGTGTTGGTAGTGTAGGTGTTACTAATGTAATCTAAAATAATAATGAGTGGGCATTCACAGTCGTGCAGTAGCTTAATTGAAATGTTTGCTATTTCCCTGACAGGACCTCACACATCACCTGAACTAGCTACTAATTGGCCCTGTTATTTCTCCCTTATCTAAGCTGAATTCACAGAGAGGCACATTAGGAATAACATCCTAATCACCTACTAGAATATGACAGATCTTACCCCCAGTTTGTGTATTCCACAGGCTGTAATTGAATTGTAACACCATCCCTCAAAAGGCCTAAGGTAAAATGCAAAATAAGGCATGCCTGTAAGGGGTACAAAACAAGTAGCCTTTAATAGGGTGTTGTAAATAAACAGTGTAACCTCGAGTAGAGGTGCTGCAAAATGCTAATGTATGAACAATGAATGAATTTAGTCAACTTGATATATTGTCCCTTGTAGTGTGGTAAATGTGCTTCGGTCTTAAAACACGCAAGTTACTGTATCAGCAGCACTGTAGTTACAGAGGCAGTGTAGCTAAGAAATGTCAGACACTGGTCAAAGGGCTGGAGAACAACCATTGAGCTAGTCCTGGTATTTGAACAGCTGATAAGACAGAGGGGAATGTTGGTCTCTAATAACCAATATTTCAGCTTTACCTTAAGAAATAAACATATTTTGAAATGTCCGTGGTTCCTGTTGTTGTTTTTCACTAGTTTTTTGGTCAGTTTTGCATAGCATCTACCCTTAACTGCAACGTTTCCATACTAAGATATTCTACTGTTGGACTGGAAGAAGGTCAATCTCTTATTACTAGCTAGCTGTCAAGAGCTTTGCACGTAACAATGGCGTTGTTCTACCCAGGCTATGGCATGGCTCTGTTTTGATATGGCAAGCATGGCCATTGACTGTGCAGTGTCAACACAACTGCGTAAGCAGGGGCGTGTTCCATAGTCTACGTAAAGTATGTTTTGACTGGATGAGATGAGGTGGCGCAGGCTTTTTTTGTGTGTGGATTGGCTTCAGTTGCTCCATTCTGGTTCATTTCTCTAATGTTAAGATGCAGTAGACTGGTCTATTGTTAATTGTTAATGTTAATTGAAAGACAATTGTGGAAAAACAGTTTAATTTTCTTGATTGTTGACCTATCGGAAAGATAAGTGAAACACTTATTTGAATGGGTCTAACTCTGCAGCCATGAAGGAGGGTGTTTTGGTGTCTTGACTGTGGTCTAAAATTAGTGCATATGCATTACTAGTGCATATTCCACCTTTTTTGTGTTTTAGTTATGGTTAATGCTTGTCAAGGTATTGATTGATTGTACTCTCTTTTTATATTCAATTGCATTTTCCACAGAATTTAAAAGTGCTAACGTAGAACAAGATCCTGAATAGCATTACTAATGTATATTACAAGAGCAGCTGCATATTGATATTACCTTCAAAACACAAAGCCTGTGCTCCTATTTGATGTGTTTTCATAAGACTCCACACAAAAAAGTGGACGATGATAAGGTTCCCAAAAAATTAAGAGGGAAGCCACTGTATAATGCAAAAAACTATTATTTAATGCCTTCAAATACGCATCCTTTACAACGTTTTATAGGCTTTCAAACACACAGAGGCTTGAAATACATGTAGACAACTTTGATGGTCAATGCGATGGTCAAAAGTTGATACTCAAAACACGTTGCAAAGTGGTCTGTACAGTGGCTTCCCTCTTCATTTTTTATGTTTTCCTAAGACTCCACATGACTGCTGTTGCATCAGCACTAAAAAGCAGCAGATCTTCAATGGGTCTGTAGTGAGCTGAGTGGGGGAAGGACTGAATAGATCAATCACAGAGCCATAGCAGTTCTCAGCCATCCACACCCACTGATAAAAGGCATGTGGCTGGACCACTACTCTGTCATGGCCCTAAGCCCTCTTCATGTCACTCCCAGGGTAAAGACCATATCAGTTTTGGGAAGAATGTCCAGTTGCCATAGCGTTCCACAACAATGCTGTCCACTTACAATAGCCCAAGCCCTCACCTCTGACCCCTTAGCTTCAGCCCACGCATCATATTTCCACCTAAGGGCTGGTGCAGAAATGACATAGTGGAACAGGTCCAGTGCTAGGTAGGACATTTTAGATCAGATTGCCTCTGCTAGCAGGCTGGCCTTGGCTTGACCACTTTCCTGAGACAAAATGGCGAGATACTGTGAGCTGTATCGATCTCTGCAGCTATTGATTTCTCTCTTGTCTGCCATAGGGGGGTTCTTTTTCCAAAGAGAGGAAAACAGCCAAGGACAGTTATTTCTGCATAGTGCAATACTGTAGAACCTTGTAGGACTACATCCACATATGTGATATAGGAAATTAATGGATAATTAACAGGCATAATAAAGAAAATCTGTGGTGACTATCAGTAGTGCACAAATGGAAGTTCCTTGTAGATACATGCAGCTAAAAGCATTTTAACAGCAAATTAGTCTCTACAGAACATTTTGCAAAACATGCCGATGCATGTTTTCTATTTTAATGAGCTTTGGCCCAGGGCCTATCTCAGTCAGCCTCACTATCATGTAAACTAACTGCCTTTAATCCAGATGGTTTACAGTAAACAATATTGCTTATCAACTGTTGTTTGTTGCATATAGCCTTAACATATCTCTTTTCCTGTGCTGGCCATTACTAGAGCTGCGTAATAACGTTTATATAACGCTGAACCGTATATTATGGTATATGTATCACCAATAATTATGACACTAGATACATTGTGAGTGAGAAATTCCAATCCTGGTGTTCCTCTCCAAGGTGCCCCGCCCCCGCCATGTTGGCCAGACTCTGTTGTAATTATGGCCTGGGAGTGATAAGGCTCCATTTGAGTGGCACGGGGCTGGAGGGAGTGTTCCTGGCCCCGGGAGCATGTATCGATGTCAGGGTTTACCTCAGGGGTGAGCCGGCGAGGGCAGAGACTCAAAAGCTTCCTCCACGTGAGCACGCGCACATGGCCGCTCTGTTTACAAACACTATCCCGGCATTCCGCAGTGAGAGAGCGAGTGAGACGTTACGTAACTGCCCCAAAGCCAACGGCATCTCTTCCCGCCACTCGCCCGGCCGCTCTTCCCACGCTTGGTCGAAAGATATTTGAACGCCGACGTTGCTGGTTCGGCCATCGGAAATGAAAAAGCGGTAGAGGTGGCAGAGAAGTGAAGCGATGGTAGCCAAGGTGGCGTTTGTCCCCGAGAACGTGGCAACACAGAAGCAAGTGGCATCGCAGGGTGTCGCCACGTTGACAGTGCAGGGTCTCCTTAGCCTGTCAGAGCCTAAACTAAGCGACAGAGCCAACTCAAGAGATTTAACCAGTGGTACAATTTCTGTTCATGATACAGTCTATGTCTCTGATGCAGCATTCAGTCCCAAGACCAGGCAATTCATATAAGACACTAATGTTAATGCAATGACTAGATGTGCGTGCTAACACCACAAGCCAGATTATCTCACAAGTTCCTTTTCAATTTCCTGTGTTTTGACTTAAAAAGGAACCGAGATCTGGCTCACAAGGTTACGTGCATCATATCTACACAAACTCTATACATGCCCACATGAACACCTCTGGCGGCCTAGTTTGGTCCACATTGGAGTTTTCCCTTCAAGAGTCTTTCATGTGGATTTGTTCTGTCTTTTTGATGAGGCAGACTTCATTTGAACAAGGGTAAAGTCACTGGTAAGTGTGGTTTGCAAAATCTGGGGGCTCTTTGCTATTATCAGCCGCACCTATTTGAAAGTGAGTTAATTTCCCTTTGTCAAGAAAACAAAAACTAGGTTAGGCTAATAAACTGATTGAACCTGTGTGGACTTCCCTCACAAATACTCAGGGTTTGTGTAAGGCTCACATAAAATCGCTTTCCCAGTTTCTAGGTCAGACAGAACAATGGCAATAAACTAAATTTCTATGTACACAAAAAATTACTACTGCTGGAAGGTACAACTATCTATTGTGTATTGATATGTAAATGGGCATTTGTAGAGGGGGTGTAATGAGAAAGAGCAGAGAGTAGAGTATGCAGATATAAGCGTTGGTGTAGGGTTAGGGTTAGGTGTGGGGATGATGGAGGTTGGTGGTGGGTGTCTAGGGTTAGGTGTGGGGATGATGGAAGTTGGTGGTGGGTGTCTTTTCTCTGCCGGTGACCCTTGGAGCAGAGGTGTGGCTCATAGCACATAGGTGTGAGAGTGAGCAGAGAGGTATAATACTCACAGACAAACAAACAAACAAAAACACACACACACACACACACTGGTTAAAGAGTCCTGGTAAATTTGATGAAAGACCCCTACTGCAAACCAGGAATTAGGTTAAACTCAGTCAAATTCATTCAAAGTGTTAAGAGGTCAGTCTGTTACAGTAAAATCAAGATTGATTTGATTGAATAATCAAAGTTGCCATTTGAGGCCAAACCAGGAGGATGAAAGCCTTTTTCCTGTGCAGCGAGTAGCAATGCATCTTTTGACAGAAATAAATCCGTGGGCTAATTTAGGTCAAGATTTGAAAGTGAATCTCCATAACTAATGCCTCTGTCACATGATCTCCAAAGCTCCCTCATGATAGAGGAATCTCAAAGGAGAGCACAGCCATCTAAACAACTGCTTCTGAAGGCTGATTGCCCTCCTCTAAAATGGCTGTCAGATGAAGTGGGCTTGTTCCTCTTGGAGCTGTCACCGCAAAGGTTAGGCCCTGTGGCCTCCCGTTGTCTACACAAGGAGCAGAAAGAAAGACAGCTGGCCCTGAATGTCATTTAAGACCGTAACCCTACCAAAGGCTTTGAATGACATCACTACACTACATCTGAAAGCTTCGAGCCGCCCGGGCTCAATATTTCCTCTGTGGAATGCACCGGTGTAGCAGCTGGTATCTTTCCGTACCCTACTGCTCGGTGACAAGGCTGTTTGTTTGGAGCAAGTGAACGTGTGTACACTGGGGGAAATTCTTTTTTTCAAAGTCTGATTTTAGTGCTGGCTGTAGCTGGAAAGAGATCCCTTGTTGAAGTGACATGCTGGGTTCTGACAGATTTTGTGCTATATTGATCCTTGTAATCAAACTTTGTCTACCCACATGACACTCCCGATGGTTTTCCAGATGTGTTTTATTTTTTATTTCTTTATTACAGCGAAGGGAAGAACAGTCTTTGTGCAGAACAGCACCGATCTTCAGCATAGTGGAACATGATTGATGATTCATGCAGCTCTGCCCCATTTGAGCATCATTTGTATTAGTGGGAACATTAAAACAATATTCAGACTGCGTATGAAAAAATGTTAGAAAAATGAATACATTTGCCAATAGCTGAGGGGGGTTGAATCTTGATATGCTTTCATGGAAGCCTTGATCCACAGAAACCATCCTTCACTGGCGATGATTTGCGATCCAGTCTCTCTTCAATAACAGTCACGTGCTTCCTTGTCAGTGGAGGGAAAGAGGGAGCATAGCAACAGTGGCTTAGGTCAGGCTGCTTGGAAACCAATGAGAGAGGATATCAGTACATTCTCTGCCAGATGAGATCAGACAAAAGACCACATTGCAAGTATTTCTCACTCACTGCTGTCTCAAGGTACCGTATGTTTTGAGTTTACACTGAAAGAATGAATGTGAAAAGGAAAACTCAAATGAAAAACAAACACACACACACACAAAAACTGAACAAATTAATTTGCCTTTGCTTTTTCAAAATGACAAGCCACTGTCATATTTTGCACAAAGTTAGTTTTACATTCCTCTGCTGCCATATGTGTGTGTGTATGCCATGTTTTGACTTCCTCTCTTATAATAATGTTTCCATTTGCTGTGTTTACCACACACCTCCTCTTCCTGTTTCATCGGATGCTGGTTTGGATTTGGATTGTGCAAACAGAAAGGAAATATTTGCCAAATAAATGTGCCTGTGTGAGCTAACACATGCCAGGAGCTAGCAGGGATTTAAAGGAACAGGAGAATTTGAGTTCTCATCAGTTTGCTCTGTGTGCATTTTCAACATCAAGCCCGATGAGTGTTTTGTTGATGTGAAAAATGTGAAGAGGAAACCATCAAACAAGAGGAATTCACCCTCATTCATCACCATTTTAAATGAAATAATTTACAGCATCTTTCTTGCCAAAGTTGTGCACAAGAAGCACATTTTAAGTGCTGTAGAGCATGACAAAATACAGAGTCAGCATGGTAATTGTAAACTACAGAATATGGAATCCAACTTCAGCAATAATAAGCAGTATTCAGAAGGGTAATAGATCAGGTTTTACAGCTCAGTGTTTTTCTAAGCTGCATAAAAATAAAGATCATCTCAGACAGGAAAGGAACATAAGAATACAACACATCTAGTCGTAGAAAATCAAAATCGTTGCACTCCACAGCCGCAAATGCAGATTTCTGAATATGTGGCCGTATTGATTTGCTGGGGGGATCAATGCGGAAAGCACATGTGTGCACCCCGGCAAAGCAGCCCGTTCTCCAGTCAGCCGTGCTGGGGTAATGTTTAGAGCAGATGGGCTTTGGACCGCTAATAAGGTGGTCGCCATGGCTACCGTGCACTCTGAAAGAAATTAACATTGCACTGCGCACAGTTCATCAAGTTAGTCAGATATATTGACTGGTGCATAGACAAAGGGATGGTAGGTGAAAGAGGGAGGCAGCCAGGGAGGAAAAGTGCAGCATTGTGAGGGGTTTTAGGCAGGTTAATGGTTTTCTGTGAGTCTTGTGTGTTCCAGAGACCGTCTCTTAATTAGAACCTCTGTGTGAGACAAAGTGATAGGTACAGGCTTGGGCTGGGCCACTTCAGGGGTGTGTACAGCGTCCAGGCTTGGCTACCCCAGGGTCAGCTGGTTCAGTGGGGTAAATCCAAGGCATACATGTTTATGGTTTGGACCAGGTTAATCATCAACCATTTCCTACTATCAGGATTGACCTCTTTGGAGAAACAGTCAATACACACTGACACAAGTGGAAATAGCTCTGAGAAATAGTGATGTTCTACTGACATGGTTTCTGTATTGACAAGGAATGCTCAATGTGAGCTGGGCTGAACTATGAAGCAGAGCCCGTTGTCACCAGTTGTTCGGGTAGTTTTAGAGAGTAAAAACATGAGTGTAAGCTACGTCTCTGATCTAATCAAAGATGATAAAATACAGATGATAAAGAGGTGAAGTTCTTATATTATAAGGTTTCAAAATGCATTATATATCGCTACAAGTAAATACAAGATGCTGATTAGACAAAACTGTCTTGAGTAGACAGTGTAGTGATCATCTTTACAAACATATCTGGCCGTATGATTTGTCACCGTGTGGGTGTTTGTGTGTGTGCTGTGCTCTGCTTGCAACTGACCCACAATACGTGCTGAAAAAGTTGTGTGAGAACTCTACTCATGAAGGGTAGGTCACACCCATAAAAAGCTGTTAGACAGGTTGTCATTCAGATCTGTGTCTGCGTAACTAACAGGAGTGAGTTCTTCACTCACTCACTTCTCACATTCTTCACTGACATGATTTCCATTCCTTTTTGTACTCACTCTCCGCACTGATCAGACACTCAACAACAACACAAATATTAAAACCACAATAAGCAAAAGTCTCAACATCACCAGCAACAATAGCTTTGACATCTACATAAACAATAAAAAATAATCTAAAAATTAACATACAAATTACTACCACTGGAAAAGACTAGGCTCAATTTCAAAGTTCAACCTGGGCCCCATAATGCAGATTAATTACAATAAAGCAAACACATACAAAAAAACAGGCTCAATCGTGTAAGCAAACAAAAAACCAAAAAAACTTGGCCCCAAACTGCAGGCTCCATGAAACCCAATCCATCCAGTCCATTCCAGTCCAACAACTAGCTAAGTCAACAACAAAACAGCTAGTCAACATCAGCTGCAGACAGACAGTGTATGCAAACCCAATCGTTCCACCCTTGCCACCCACAGAGGATGAAACTTGCCCCTGGCTATGCCACGCCGTTCCCTACTTTGGTCCCCAACTGGTATCCGCTCTCTTCAGTCAGAGCCACTGTGCTCGGTTGCTGCTGAACCTGCCTCCGTGGTCTGATGTAAGGCCTGACCGCAAATCCTCAGGTCGTTAAGTAGTCTGGCAGAAGAAACTGCCACAAATCCCTGGTACCCAGCTTCCTTGGGGCAGACCGTTGCTTTCTAACGTCATTGCTCAGCCTCGGTTGTTTGCTCTGTACATAAGTTACTTCCTTTCATATGCTTTTTCCATAGCATATACTCTGGGCACAGAGAGCTGACAAAGTAGACAGCAAGGTTATTATAGCTAACTAAAACTAAACTTAAAAACTAATATAAAAACTAGACTTTAAAAAACGACAGCTAACTGAAACGATATTGTGTACTTACAAATCTAACTCAAATAAAATGAAAATATTTAGTTTTTAGTCTTTGTCAATTTGGTAAAATTTGTCAACACAGCAAGCATGAGGAGGCATTGGTGCTTAATGTTTATGGAGACTGGGATGTCTACATGACTGTGAGTCAATTGCCTTCACAAAGTGATGTGTTTGTATTGCACAATACCTATTCTGAACTTCTTAAATCTTGCCCCCGACAAATACCCGCCATATTATAATGAAAAAAAACAAATCTACTACTGAAACGTCTAAAAACTAAACTAAAATGAAACATTTTTAAACAATAAAAACTAAACTGAAACGAGCAAACACACTCTGGAAAGTAACTGAAAATAAACTGAACTGAAAATCAAAATTGAAAACGAAATAAAAATACAAAACTATAATAACCCCGGTAGACAGTCCCCTTAGTGTTGTACCACAGTACCAGGGCAGGTTTTAGGTTGATGTTGGGACTGTGAGTTGCTAGCCCATGTCTGTACCTATTTCCCAATCGCTGGCCTCAACTAGCTGGCTTAACTTCTGTTTTTCTTCTTTGTTCTCCTTCATGGGCAAAGGTAATTTGGTGCATGGACTACTCTGTTCTGACAGGCAAGGCGTTGGTAGTTTTCTGTTTACTGGTTGTGGTTTTGGCTTTGGTTACAGCTAAACTTTCTGCTCCCTACATTTTCCCTGTGAGAAACTGCTTTAACACATTTAGCTGCTTCGTTGTGATGACATACTGCCTCCACGACCAATTTCTATGCATCATTTGTTCCATTCAGATTTGCTTGTGCCAAGACCAAGGCCTCCATGACCTTGTTGCATTTGCCCAACAATACTCCAGTGGCTAAAGTTAAATTTATACTCGAACATGAAAGTGTCACGATGCTGTCTGTCTACCTGCAGAACCTACGTGCACCTCTCCCAAAATATAACTGTGTGTAGGGCGACGCCACACTGCAAGTGCTGTGATTGGCCGACTCACCTTGAGCCGTGTATTTCCGCATTTACCTTGCTCTCTTGTAGAAGATGGATTAGCAAAAACGTTGAGTGGAACTATAAATGCTGGTTCCCCGTAACCATCGCAGCTAAAGAACCTATACATGGAAATCTAATTCAGCCGTAAAGATTCAGTACAATGAAAATCATATTTTTCAAACTCATTGCATTTTTTTTTATTTATTTTTTTTTACAAAAAGTATGTTGATAGTTCTAAAAATGTTAGAACTGTTGTTTTTGATGACTAAAGCCCTTTGATTTCTATCCCACTGGATATCAACAGAATCAAACTGTTTCAGATATCCAATCTGCTTCCCTGAAGAGATTGCATAATCTACTCGGGTTACCCTGATTGGCCCATCAATCAGTCTGTCAGTTGTCAGTAGCTGTAAAGGATATCAGCTAGCTAGTCCACAAACAAGAAATGAAACTAGTTTGCTACAATTTAGTTAATTTTAGTGGTACAAAATCATCCACAGCAACTATGACTATCACCTGCTAGCACAGGTTAGCCAATGTTAATCACCCATAGCAACCGATCACACTGGTCTCATGAATTTGTTTACATTGGAAAGCTTCATAATACTAACTTGATATCTCCTTTCAATGAACAGAAGGCCAAGCCCCCTCAACCTACTGAGAGTTGGCTGTGCTCAGAGAGGGTGCGCTAAAACAGTTATAACAAATCAAATGATACATCTGAGGCTGAAAAATGTATACTCATGACATTAATATTCCACAATAAGCAGTTCATGACTGAATTAATTATTAATAAATTCTCTAACTTGTCACGCTGTTCCAAATGACCCATTACAATACAGCATGTGTAATGAGCATCCAAACCTGAGAGGAAAGCCACCTCAAATTGAGACACCCGTAATTTAAACAGTGATAACATATACGGGCTTGCAGAACTTACACTTGTTTCCACAGTACTTGTAGCACTGGTAAGTGAGGCAGTGATTCATTGCAGTCAAGATCAACACCAGAGAAACCGCTGATGCCAACAACGTCAGGCCGATACCCTGCAAAGCAAAGTCTGGATTAATGCCATTGCTATTATTGGCCTCCTAAGCGACAACGTCCCTTTGGGCTTGATATTGAACATGACATGTCAAAAAATGAACCATTTCAGAGTTGAACCTCACTGAGAAAAAAAAATATTCGTGATAAAAAAAAAAGTACATCATTAACAAAGTTATTAGAGGACATATTCCATGTTGAAGGTATCTTCTGAATTTTTAAGAGCTGTGCCTTTTCTATGGGCCGTCTATGGGAAAATTACTTTCTGGGCCAGAGGGATTACTGCGGCTGGGAGGTAGTTTAGGTCAAAACTGACCCTGGCACATAACTGTTGTAACGGATTTAGTTAAGTAAATTTGCCAACGCCAAAAGAGCAGAAGTTGCCTGCAGTCCATTGCAGTAACCATTATTAAATAATTCAATGATGGTACCAAAGACTCAACCATGAGTTGATCTGTACTAGCTGCTGCAAACAGGAAATTATCCTCTTTTGAAATAGGCCTCAAAGTAAAAAGAAAAGAGAAAAGACAATGCCAAAGGCTACGTTAACCTTAGATTTAGCATCTCAAGCAAACATTTTTTTTTATTTTTTTATTTATTTTTTTTATAAATGTCTCTGGCAATATCCTATTCAACTGAGACTACTCTGGGTCCACTTCCTGATATTCATTAACGGTCTCTATTCTCTAGTCAGTCTCCAGTTTATAGGCTCTTTTCACAGCAACCATTTTGACATGTCATTGCAGGGTAAACACAGGTGTAATTATGGTCCCATTCCATTTAAGTGTGATGGAACCATTCCAGTGAGACAGTTATTAATTACACCTGTGTTTACCCTGTGATGAAATGTCAAAATGGCTGCTATGAAAATAACTTATTGTCCATGGAGTAGTGTTGTGACTTCACAGATTAGCTGGTTTCTAGCTTTGGGAGAAAATTCTTCACATAGAGATCAAACTATGCTGCTAATATTATTTGAAATGTATAAAATCACAGGAATAGCATTTGGATTATTATTATTACCGCTGCCGCAGAGTTTTCGTGTGAATGCGATAACTCGAATAGCTTTCATTTGAATATTTTCAAATTTGCAGTGGGCATTTATGACCCCTAGAGGATGAACCTTTCCTCTAGCACCACCATCAGTCCAAACTTTCAATTTTTGAATCAGTGTATTTCAAATAGCTTTTGTTCAAATCTTGCTGTGCATATTCATGACCCCTAAAACAAGAAGCCTATTGATTTTCGTGACCCCATGACCTCCCCTCTAGCACCACCATCAGGCCGAATATTCTGAAAGTTTATCTTCTGATACGTTAGTCATACAGACATGAATCTGGTATCCATAGTTGTGTCTACTCATGCACAACAACTTTGCCATATTGGATTTTCTACCGTCTTTAATTATTGGAAAAACAATTTTTTTCCTACACCCCCTAGCCTGTTCACCTGAATCTCACCAAACTTCCTGTGTGGAATCTGGGGACTAACATCTTCAAATGTGTCATTTAGATAATTGATAGGCCAAACCATATGACTGCCAGATCCAATCAAATTTCGGAAAGACAAATGGTGAACAGGAAATCATTTGTTACTTTGTTACTGAATGCACTGTCCAATTTCCACCCAACTTGACAAATATGTTTGTCTTACAGTAGCAAGGAGGCTTGTAAAGTTCGGAGTCATCTTGCCCATGGTGGCGCAATTCTCATAAAACAAAAAAAATGAACTACTCCTCAATGGCTCGGATTAGGGGCATGGTCAAAAAGTGGATTGAAAATGTGATTTTCTTTTATATCTTTGCATTTTATTCCTCAATATTTAATGAATTCCTCAACTAAGTTGTTTTTTTAACATCACAAATACTTATTTTGATGTAATTTTATTTTTGATTTTTGCATTAAAAACATTTTTGTATCACTACCCCAAAAATGCACAACATGGTTGAAAAAGTACCCATATGTACTCTTAATGGAAAATTAACATGGGTAATTTTTGACCCATGTTGCATTAAAAGGTTTTGAATATGTTGTGCATACTAGGATTCTATTAAACAAATAGGATTTATAGAGTAAAATACACATTTTAATATTAACAACCAAGCTTAAGATATAATTTCGTATATTATTTAGTTAAAAAGATTACAGTGAAACATTCAGCTATGTATCAAATAATATTGAAAATTAACACGGGTCATGTTTGACCATGTTGTGCATTAAAATGCTTCGAACATGTTGTGCGTAAGAGGGTCTGGCATCCCTGTAACTTACCACAGACGTGCTTCGCAGCTGAGACAGAGTGGCTCGATCCTCATAACTCAGGCTGCTCTTGTCCTGGCACGGGAGATCGGACTTTTCCTCGGGGAGGGCGCCGGAGCAGCACTGGTACCAGTCACCGTCGATGAACAGCACCACAACCCACAGCAGCCCGGCAAAGAAACCCTTCGTCGTGAGCGAGACGAGCGTCGCGCAGAAATGACACTTGCAGCGCGCGTTCGCCCGGCAGCTGTTCCTGCAGGTGAAGCGGAAAACCCTCTGGAAGCGATGGTTGAGGCCGAGCACGAAGAAGAGGATGAGGAGAGCGGGAAGGACCATGAAGGTCCAGCAATTCCAGAACCTTTTCTCTCTCTGTTGACAGGTGCATCTGAACTGCATTTGAAACTGAGAGCGGTAAAGAAAAACGAAGCCGATGAGAAAGAAAAAGCTGCCCACTCCGGAGAGGTCTGAGGACACTCGTTTCGCAGCCTCTCGCATGCTCTGGAAGTTTCCCATTCTGCGTATCCTCAAACAACAAGATGACCTACAATACAACTAATTATTAATATTACTACGCACAAATAAATCCCTACAACACTTGAACGGATACTGATGTGGCAACAGAATCTTTCAAATGTCTGCCTGCCTTGGCACGGTAACTACCTTTGTTTAAGTTCGTACTGTATACTGTATATTTTCTTTGTGTGGTTGAAAGGCATGCCCACATGGTGTGGCAACAGGATGGCCTGTGGGTTAGAGGGATGTCCTGTAGGCCGCAGGCACACTTCTTGGCTCTGGAGAAAGTCTTGTTAAACAAGAAACAAAGTCGTGATAAGGTGTGACCAATTTGGCTGCAGGAAACACCCCATTTCTACAACGTCCCGCTGGCTGGATATGTGCTTTAAACTGTGCATTGTATCCTTTATCTTTAGGCAATTGTGGACTGGCAAAGACCAGTGTTGTAGATAGGATATCTGAATATGTATACAAAGTATTGTGTCAGTTGGACCTACGGTACACTATACAAGTGATGACTTTTAAAATGTGTACATTTTGACCTTTGATTGTAGCACTACCATTTGGTCAACTGGTGTGAAATGTTCTGTTAGGCATTGACACACCAATATCAGTCATTGTGACACATTTCATGTCTCGATCATGTGATTTTTAGCACCAGCATGTGGCCGAATGGTACAAAACTTTGCACCCATCTTCGTGAGTTTGGTGCAAATCAGACAGTGTTCATGATTAACATGTCACTTCCTGTTGTGTGTTCAACATGTTCTTTCAAAATTTGCTTGGATGTGGTGGTCATAGGGTTTGACCCAACAACTTGCAGAATTACACAATGAAAGATGTTGGTCTCTAGATGCCACACAGCAGGTTTCGTGAGGATTGGGTGGATAATCTAGGAGTATTCTGGGAAAAAGCTAAATGGTGGAAAATCCAATATGGCGGACATGGGTGGTCCTATTAGCCAAGTTGTAGAGCAAGGATAGTTGTATCATGTGTACAAAGTCTCGTGTCGATTGGAGTTACTGTGTATGTGTACGAGTTATGGCATTTCAAAGTTTGACATTTTGACCTTTGATTATAGCGCCATATCTGGCCAATTGGTGTGATATTTGTTGTGATGCATTGGCATGCCAATATCTATCATTGTGGCAAATATCATGTCTCTGTCAACAAGATTTCCTTTTCTGGGACAGACTGACTAGCTGCTTGGTCACAGCTAAACAAAGAGAGATAACTGCCCATTGGAGCCAAAGGCAGCACTTTAATTGGCTCAGATTTCAGATTCCGTTTGAATAATGCACTTCACACGTGCCCAAACATGCTCTCTGAGGAGGCACCCTCACTAAGTTGGGACTGGTTTGACTGCCCAATGTCACCACCACTTTCTAACTGACATTTTTAGCAAGAATTTCTCCAGACCTGTCACAAGTTCAATACCCAGTGCCCATCCTTGTCAAAGATTTGCAACATATGGCCTGTGTCTTAAAGCTCATACTGGCTATGATTTGAATAGGCTACACTTACTCAGAACATGTTGACTTACTTTTACACTTACTCTTACACTTACTCAGCTGTTTATTAAATGTATAACACAATGAACACTGCGCATGACTACAAATGAATATTGTATTACGGATTGAGATTAATGTGTTATCTTTTAATGTGTTATCTTTTTATGAGCAGTGTGGCTGTTTGGCTTTCAGCATAAACCTCATCATTGCCCAATGTAGGGAAGTATCATGCCACATCCTGCTTTCATCAGTGGCTAAAGCTTCTGAGGATGCATGGAAAGAGAGGGTGGATGATGAACGGTGTGAGATGAAGACATAGCGTATAAGAGACAGACCCTTGAAATGATAGAAGGGCACTTTCATGGTAACATCCCCTTGGGACAACTAAGATGACTGCCATGGAATTGTTTTAATATTGATGTGAGGGAAGAGTAGGGATGAGCACTTTCAATTGTTTTAATATTGATGTAAAATGCGTAGGGGTGAGCATTTTCAATTGTTTTCATAGATCTGCGTAATAACATTTCAAAATGTATACTCAAATGTAACCAGTTTTCTGTAAATGTAGGTAGGCTATTTTAGCCCATCTCATTGTACTGACTGTTGGAATAAATTGTGAAACTGCACATAGCCCTGCAGATTGTGGAGAAACAAAAGTCTCTCTCGCTCTCGCGCTCTCTCTCTCTCTCTCTCACACTCTCACACACACACACACAGAGAGAGAGCCCATCCTTATTCAGCCCCACCAGGATTTCATGGATATATGTTGCGATTTTTGCGACCCATAATGCTTGATTTTGCAGTGGCTTTTGTCAAAATTTGCAATGCGATTTGTGACATTTTCTGTTTTGTGGAATTGTGAAAATTGCGAGTCCATGAAAAAAATGAAAATTTTTGTTTAGGCAAAGTAAATTGACCATGAGCACCAGAACCAGCAAATTGTGAGCAGCTTGACCATTTTATGCAGAAACATTTTGGTTTGGTTGAATTTGCATTCATTCTTGCGATCGCTGAATCGCAAAATCCTGGAGGGTCTGCTAATTTCAGTCACTCAGTATATAGAGTTTTCCTGCAAGCCTGTGGACAGACGACATTAAAGAAGCATTTTAACATAGAGTTCCAAAACCAATGCTGATTTAAAACTGCAATCATTATTTTCCCACAGTATTTTTCACATTTTCAAAACTTCATATGACCACCAGCTATCAGAAGGTCCAATTGTCCTACTCAATCAACCCAAGCTACCAGTGGCCAGTCTGTGGTTACTCCATTATTTATTATCTTTGTTCACAAAACCCGACACATGCTTTTTAGCTCCGCCTATTTCATAACCCTATGCATTTAAAACGTTGTTTTTTTTCCAGCGAATCTCTTAATTACATAAATATTGTGCTGTCAGAACAGTATTATGTTTGTTGGTGAAGTATTTAGCTACTTTGTTTAATGACCAGGAAATGCCAAGACAGTTGTATGTATTGTAGTTGAAATCTAGTAATCCATGCAGTTTTTTTTTGTTTTTTTTTCAGCAAATCTTTTTTACTTGCGTTACAAGAAGAATGTGCAAGTAAGGCAGTGTTATGTGTATATGTTATGTATATTTATCACTTTGGCGAAACAAGACGAGGCTTTAATTTTGGGAGAGAGAATATTGTTTACAGTGGCTCCTTGCTGCCCTCTAGTGGTCATAAAATAATTATTGCAGCTTTAATCATTGTATCCCTCTCCAAACCTTATTCATTTCGCTCAAGAAGAGGCTAGGATATCCCGTGCCTCTGAATATCTCATCTTGCAACAAAAAATATATATAATATTAATGAAACGGTCATAGATAACCATTAAATATTCAACAGTGTTAAATTGAAATGATCAATTACAGGAGGTATCCCCCACCAAACAGCAGCAATTACTTTACAATAAAAAAAAAATTACAATAAAATTTTTTTGCTCCAATCTGTTTTAAAAATGTCAAACGGCCAAAAATTACAATTGCAATTAGACTAAATTCATTTTTGTTTGTTTTGCGACCTCCATTGGTGATAAGCGATCATTGCTGTCGCGTTTTTTGCACTGTACTGACTTGCTTTCCATCTCAATAATTCATGCTAGCTACTGAGTTAGTCTTCTATTCATTCCAAACAAACTACTGTTGCTGCTGGTGACATAAAACGTATCACTTCCTGTGCGCTGGATGATTTTCCAGAGAATGTCCTACCAGACACCACTGTTCAGAACAGCCGAGAACAGCAAATGTAAAGCATTCATGAACTGGGAATAGGTAGAATCACTACTGTGTTACATCAATTGGCGATAGAGTGTGGCAAAATAGACATGCATTTATATGAAAATATTTGAGATTATTACTTTAAATTGACATGACTTAAGAGTTCCAAAACCAATGCTGATTTAATCTTCATGTGGTCAGTAGATTTAGCCCAGAATTTCACAAACACTGCAGTTGTATTAAGATTCAGATAACTTTATTTTTCCGGTCGGAACTTTGTGTGTGGAAGGCATCAACATATACACAGGACGAGACCACAAACACCATAAAAATACAAACAGTGATACATAAGTACAGCATTAAATACACAATTAATAAATGAGAGAATATGAGAATATGGTTGCTCTCCTGTGCGAGTTTTTACGTTCATGCCAGATCAGCATTTCTTCTGAATTTCCATTCACAAACACTGCAGCTGTACACTTTTCAGATCCAAAGCACCTCATACAATGGCAATGTCATTCACTCACTCACTCACTCACTCACTCACTCACTCACTCTCAGCCCCTTTGTGAAAGACCAGCTGTATTCAGATCCAAATTAGCACATTCCCTCCCTTCGTTTTCTTCCCTTTAGTGACCCCACTGGTGACGAAATTCCTGAAGTAGAAGTGAACCCTTCTTCTGCAAGGGAAGAAGGGCAAGGGAACACCACTAGTGGAAATCAAACTGCCCTTCGATCCCATTAAAATATTTGCAATATTAAGCTTTTTTTAATTTTATTTGTTTGTTTTTACAACCTGATCGCCTTGAAATGGCACAGCATATGAACAGACAAGGAATGAACTTTGAATAACAAAACAAAATGATCAAAACTGAAAGTTGCCAATAGGCTACTTATTAATGTGCATGACTGTTAACCATCATACTGTTTGCTTCCGCACAGATTCAGTGTCTGTATGGAGCACTGAATTGTGGGATACACCTCATGCTGGAAGCTTGCACTGTATACCCTTCATGGAAGGGAGAAAAAGCGAGGCATCAAGGGAAGATAATGCTCCCAAACTTCACAAAAGTTTAACCCGAATCCCACTTTATTTGGTAGCCATTTTTCGCCCGGGCATTTTGGGGGATTCCCCCCTCAACTCGAGGAAAGACGACCACAAGAAGAAAGCATTTTTAACCTGGAAACCGAATGCGGCCCAGTACAATCGAAGTTGGAATCCTTTCGAACGCTATGACATCGCGTGTCCTTGTTTCTCGGTGTGAGTCCTCATGTGGACCTTCATGTTCCCGACCTGACTGAACCCTTTACCGCAAACGCTGCAACTGTACGGTTTCTCTCCCGTGTGAGTTTTCATGTGTCTCGTCAGCTTGCCGTTCTCCCGGAACCTCCGTTCGCAAACGCCGCAACTGTACGGTTTCTCCCCCGTGTGGACGCTCATGTGGGCCTTCATGTTCCCCACCTTGCTGAACCCTTTACCGCAAACGCTGCAGCAGTGTGGCCTGTGTCCCGCGTGAGTGTTCATGTGGTCCGTAAGGGTGGACCTGGCCCAGAATTTCCTTTCGCAGATGCCGCAACTGCATGGTTTCACTGCCGCGTGCGTCTTCGCGAGGAGCGCCGGCTTGCTGTTTTCTCTGGATTTCCGCTCACAAACGCCGCAACGGTACGGTTTCGCTGCCGTATGAACGCCCGCGTGGGCCTTCGCGTTTCCGACTGCCCTGAACCCTTCGCCGCACACGCCGCAGGTGTGTGGTTTCTCTCCGGCGTGGGCCTTCATGTGCGTATCGAATTCCCTGATGGAAGGAAATCCTTTGTGGCAGACGCTGCAAAACGGGATGGGCCAATGAGACAACTCCGTGGACTTCCTGTCGTTGGAGCCGACACCAGAACTCGATTCCAGAACTCTGTTCGCCATCTGCACCTGCTTTGTTTTGAAACCCGACGGAGGTCCTCCCCTGTCTGTCCAATCCTCGCTCCTGTCAGTGTCGTCACTCTCAGCGACGGAGCAGACTGCAGAGAGGGGCTGTGAGTCAGTAATTGGTTCTGATATTCCACAGCCCTCTCCATCAGCTTCTGTTTCCATCTGTTCAGTTGAGGTGCTGGGTAGAGGCTCTCCCTCTCTGTTTGCTACAGTCTGGTTAAGATGCGGGGACTGACTTTGGTGTTGATCATGGAGGCTTCTTACAGTGAATATGGAGTCTTTGGTATAAGCCTCCCCCAGCCATTGAAGCTGCTCTCCCTCCTGACTGGTCCAGGTTTCCTCCTGTTCCTCTTTAATCTGTGGGGGCTCTGGGTCCTCCTGGCCCAGACTGGGGCTCCTCTCCTGCTGCTCATGGGGTATCTCCTCTTTACAGACAGAGCGCTGTGGAAAGTCTGGAAGAAAAAACAAAGAAACTTTAACATTCACAATTTCACTCAACTAAAATGTGCTTTATTACCCATGTTCAAGGTAGGCATTTGTGAGGGATTGGGCCCTTACACCCAAATGAGGTTTATATTCTTGCATTACTAGAAGGTCTGAACCAGAATTAAAATCTAATTTGGGTGTAAGAGCTCACAAAAACATTCTATGGCCTCATAAAGGGTTCTCTCTCTGATTTCTAGCTTTAGGGGAGAGATGCGTGTTCACACACACACACACACACACTCTGACTCAACTGTCCTGGGGCACAGGAAGAACATGTGTGAATTCTTAAAATGGATGGCATTCCCCTTTAATGCCAACATGAAATGGCATCTAGAGCGTATCTAACCTGAGACATCTCCCTGGCTACTTCCGTCATCAGCTCTGGAAAAATATGCAGACCTGAGAATGTCATTCAGTGGATCTTGTTTTAAAGGGATTTGCGTTATATTTTGGGTGCAAATTAATGACATTTCAACTTTTTGACGACGAGGGTAAGCTAGGCTACTGATTAGATTTTTAATGAGAAAATATTTTATTTACAATACAGAAATTGACACTTCTGATATTTAAGCAGTTGACTGCTCTTCCGGAGACAATTGTAGGTGTGCACATATGACAGTTACGTGAATGACGTGGTGTCGATTTTTCAGTGAGGCCATTGACTCCCTCTTCCTATACTTTAAGCTCTTTGATCTAGCTTCTGTAACGTGATGCATTTCCGAGCAAAACAGGAGTCAGGTGGGACATAACGTCGGGAGGGGTTTGATTTGATTGTTCAAAAGTGGGCGTACCATTACAAACATTCAGAGCTGGATGATGCTAGCTAGCCTGCATCCCAGCAGAGGTTCTCCCTTTGGGTCTGAAACAGACAGAAAAGAAGCCTCCCGATGACAATGATTTAGAAAGTCACTTTGACTTACCATGGTGGTGTGTTGGGGTGACAATGAATTCCTGGCCATATCATCACATGAAAGTATAGGAAAAAGACAGTTTTCTCCATTTCTCTGTATTAGTCACTAAGCCTCGCTCTCATGTACAACCACGTGCACCTCAACGTGTGAGGCTTGTTTACAATGCAGGGGGGTTGTTGGCTAGTACAGACAAACAGAGAAAATCATATTTTCCCTATGAGAGACAAGACCCCTAAACAATTACCACTATAAGTAAAAATGACTATATAAACCATTTTACCGGGAAGCTTGTTTGTTATTTCTCAATGTGTGTTTTCACCAACAATCTGCCCTGTGTACTGTAACAGGCAAATATAGTAATGTAATGTAGATGACTCCACCATGTTCAGTGCTGCATCAACAAGAACTAAATTAAGTATTATGCACTGAATTAAAATCTGTCTGATTGGGCAGAGAAAAATAAATTGATCTTGAATATATCCAAGACAATGTGCATTGTCCCTGGCACTTGGGAGAATGTTCGCCAATCTATCCATGGGGGGGACCCCAATGCAGCAAGTTAGAAATTACTTGGCGTCATATTGGATGATCTCTTGGCATGGTCAGACCATATTGGCGCAATTGTTGTGAAAATGGGGCAGGGTATTGCTAGAACGTGAAAATGCTCTCTCTATGTAACACCATCAATTAGGAGTCAGGTGACACAGGCACTTGTTCTCTCACACCTAGACATAAAACCAGACTTCTACACAGAACAACTTGTATGAAAGCTAATGGTGATCCAAATAAAGAATAAAGACCCAAGGCCAATGTTAGCTTGCATAATGTTAGCTTGCATAACGTTAGCTTGCATACTGTTAGCTTGCATAATATTAGCTTGCATAACGTTTGCTTGCATAACGTTAGCATTCCATGGGTTTGACATGCAGGCTAGGTGCTAGCCTTCATTCAATTGTAGGCTGACTCATTATTGCTAAATGGGGAGTGCAGACCTTGCCAGCCTCACATGAAGTAAGGCTGTGGACTGTGCACTGTGGCTTTCAAGTCGATGAGGCTATGTGAGCTAGCTATCATATGATGTGAGGGGGAAGGCATTCAAAAATAAGTTATGATGTTATTGGTTGAAACTTAGATGCAGCCACTGGTACATGAAGACGCAAGCACTAAAAATATTTTTTGGCATGGATTACAAAAAAGCATTGCATTGGAGCAAACAACGCATACCGCATCATGGCTTCACTTGATTGGCACCAGGTGTGGGCTTAAAAAGACATTCTGTGCGAACAGGTGATAATTACAGATAATGCGACAACATAAGTTTACATTTACATATCACATTTCAAAATGCATATGAGTCCATTGTTAGCATTTTTTAAATTTAATTATTTACATATTTCATCATTGCATGTATAATTTGTATAGCCTAATTTCCATCATGCCAAACCGCATCAAAATCAAGGCATGTATGACCAAGTTATTAAGTGTACAATATTACCCTTTAAATGAATGGTACTCCATGGGTGATTCACATGAAAATGTAAATGCCTGTATGTCAAGCATTTTTAACCGATCGGCAAAGTTTTGGTATCCTTGTAATCAACGTATGTTACCGAACAATCTCCGTATTGGAAACGAAGTAATCCGAGCAAGTCTGGATGTTCATATGGTCACTCGTGTATTTTGTACCATTTCTACAAATTTTGTTTGTTAATAGCAGCCGTGGTTTTTTTTTCCCCGATTCATTTTTTTTGTAGTGTAAAAATGTAAATATGACCCCTCAAGATATGCAAGTTTGGGTCAAATCGGTGCAGGAAGAAAAAAGCCTAAGGGAAAAAAATAAATGGTGGAAAATCCAATATGGTGGACTTTATGGGTCCTTGGGTCCATTCTGGTTTTTATAAAATTTCCCTTCCTCCATCCTAGATTCCTCTGTGACCCAGAAACTGAAAATGTGTCGCCATATTTAAGGCGGTTCCAAAGCCGTAGGGAAACACACGGAGGAAGCCTTCAAACAGCACTTCAAAATGGCATGTAAATGAAAAAGGATGTTCCATTTCTTCTAACCTGTGCTTCTCATGCATGTTTCCTCTCTTCTCCTCGCATCTCTTCCTCGTTTCCCTGCGACGTTTCACAGAGAAATTGAGGAAGAGACGCAAGTACGCATAACCTTTGGAATGGACCCCTTGAATCAAAATGGTTCATCATGAAGAATTATGTATTGTGGTGCTGCAGAGATGTCCCCGCCTGAAGAACATATTCTACAGACTTAGGAATCATATTGCAATTGCAATATCAGTCAAAATAACAGCAATTATATACAGTATGACCCAGGAGGAGCAGTGCCAAAAAGGCAAGATGTGTGAAGGGAACCACATTTAATTCCTGAGGGTCCCAGGAAATGTATTCAACTATCGCCTACCTACATTTGTTCAGATCTCACATAAGTTGAACAGATGATAATCTTTCATCCAGGACCACACCTGAGAAACTATTTAGGCTGTCTGGGCAGTCCCACCTCATCACGCAACCTACAAAAGACAGTCCGGCATGGTCAGTGTATCTCAACTGCGGGGAGTCCCTGCAGGAAAATAGATGGCCACGTCTGTTTTTGAATGCTAAATACTGGTGAGATATTCCAATGGTATCCATTCGTATTTTATGCCTACTGAGGTCACATCTGCTGGGAAGCCCCAAAATCAAGGACAGGGGATCTACGTAGATCTAATTCAACTGCTGAGATTTCCCCAATTTCATGAATACTGATCCAATACCTTCGCAGGTCTTTTGCACAGGACCAAGAGCAACGTGTGAGGGTACCTATCAATGTTTTGCACTTACAGCACAGAGGGGAGGAGGATGGGTTAAATGCAATTCTACGGTCAAGAGAGATAGGCCTATACATACATATAATTCAGAGCTTGAATGGCTTTGGTGCGACTGGTGCATATAGATAGGAGATTTTGCATGTGCCCAAATATCCTCCCATTCAGTATCATATTGTCACAGATAACTCCCGCTTTCAAACACTCTTGTGTGTCACAGCAGAGTTGTCTTTCTGAGCATCATAAACTATTACAGTAGTAGATGTTCTCCCCAGTTAAAAAAAAAAAAAAAAAAAGAATACCCTCTGGGAGACATCCTTGGGTGATTGTGTTTTTCATAATATAATTTTATGTAAAAATCAAAACAAGTGTTTTGGTCATTTATACCCTTTAAACTTTACAGTGGTCAGTACAGTACAGTAAAGGTCAGTATTATTGCTTTTAATGCGATTCCTCTCCTCCTGTATAGTACACCTGCAGAAATGAATTCCTATAGAGTTTAATATTTAGTTTCAGTTCAATTTCAAACCCTTTTATTAGGGGATATATCCAGAATACTGAGAGCAAGCTCTTACAGTTAACACATTTATTTATTTATCTTTTATTATACAAAATTCAAATACAAACATTTATGGCATATTTCAATAATCAAGAGTGAGGGTCCTATTCAATCAAGTCCAATAAAGATACAAGTTTCAGGGAATTTCTGTCCGTCATGCACTTTAGAGATTTTGTAAATAGCTTGAGTTCATTCTTCCATCAGTTGATATGGGACTTTAAATATTTACATCTATGAATAAAAGTGTTTACCCCACAAAATCAAGTTGTTTACCAGAAAAGCCAAGTTTTTCTCCTTCAGAAGTACTCCAGCTTTAATCGACATCACATTTAGAGGGTGCAACAATATTTAGTTTGAAGCCAGCTCTAACACAAAAGCCAAAATTCCTGCACAGATTCACACTGGCCCTCACAGAATCCACATGAGTTGTTATTGCAATTAAAACTTCCATGCAAGAAGTGATTGGACTGATAAATGTCACTTCTTTGGCCTTAGGTAAGATTGGATATTTTCCTTGCCACTTTGTCTCTGTATTCTTGAAGAACATATTTTCTTTTCAACTGATTAGGGTAGTATTGTATTGATAAAACATTTCTAATAAAATTATTAGTGAACTGCTTGCGGTTTAAATTGATGCCTTCAGTACAAAGTGGCCTCATTTCTGATACACTGTTAAGAGTACATCACATGCTGTTGAACCATTGTTTTGAGGGGAACTGGGATGGCCTTTATCACTTCATTATATTATCTAATTGAACAGTTAAGGTTAAATTTATCACAAAAATCTCCATAGTAATCAAAATGACCAAACTCATCCATCAAATGGGTTACAGCACATATTCCATTTTCCATCCAAGTTCCTAAAAACAATTATTTACGACTGGTCAGAATATACCTTTTGTTCCACTGGGGTGTATTATGTTATGTAAAATTATGCTTATATATTAAGTTCCTATAAAGGAGAACTTGCTGGTGGAAATCTGAGGCCACAGGCAGTTTGTATAAATCATAATCACATCACAATAAAAAGTCAATTCCTGTAATTTTTTTAAAGATTGCATCAGGGATGCTAAACCAAAAGGAGTCTTTGTGCAGAATAAAGGAATTCAGCCATTTAAATTTTAGAACAACATTCATAACAGAGAAATCTATGGCATTCAGACCACCCTCCTCTACACTCCTGACCATGTCAGCTCTCCTAATGTAAAGACATTTGTTTTTCCAGATAAAATTTAAATGTATTATTAATTGGGACATTTTGTCTGAAATGTCTACAGAAAAAGCAGGATAAAAAACTCTTGACATACTTTCCATCTTGGATAGTAAGACCCTCCAGAATATAGTTGTGTCCAAGAATTCAAATTTGTTTTAGATGTATCAATATTTTACAAACGTTTTCTCTCTCCCTTATTTCTTTATTCCTGGTAATAGTGATACCTAAGTATTTAAGCTCTGCTTTAACCTTTATGTTACAAATTGTGTGTGACAGTTGATCATGTAAGGCAAGTATTTCACATTTGTCAGTATTTAATTTCAAGCCTGCTGCTTTAGAGAATTGATTAATGGAATCCAGCATTGTGGATATTTGTCTTTCATCTCTTAAAAATAATGTTGTGTTGTCCGCAAATGTACTTATTATTTTCCCATGATGTTTATGCCTTCAGTACACTTATTCTTAATCATAATAGACAATCATTCAGCAGCCATTATAAATAATAAAGGAGAGCTGTTGCAACCTTGTCCAATGCCCCTCCTGACTGTAAATCTGGAGCAGGTAACATGTTCCAAAGCTACACACATGTTGATATCATTGTATAACATACCAATTAAATGTATACATTTCTGTCCAAAGCCAAAATTATTTAAAGTTTCTAATATGAAAGGATGTCCCACCGAATCAAAGGCTTTATAAAAATCCAGAAATAAAATGAAACCACTCTCAATCAAGTCTAAAACCAGTCTCATGTTATTATTAATTAATCTTCCACAGAGGAAGCCAGATTGTGTTCCATTTATTATCTGGGACAGGCCTTGTTTCGTTCTAGCTGCAATAAATCCAGATAGCAATTTATAATCCGTGTTGAGAAGTGTAATTGGTCTTAAATTACCCAGTAACCTTTTATCCTTGCCATGCTTGGGAATAAGTATTAGACCTTGCTTCATACTTGGCATTAGTTCCTTTCTCTCTATGCATTCTGCATTGCCTTGAATAACAGATTTCTGATATCTTTCCAAAAGAATTTATACAAATCAGCCGTGAGCCCATCAGAGCCAGGGGATTTGTTCAATGACAATTTCATGCTAACAGCATCTAACTCTTCTATTCTTACATCTGACTCGAAATTCTTTAAATTCAGCATCGTTTGGTATGAAATTCTTAATTCTTTCAAAAAAGCTGGTAGAATCAGAGTATGCAGATGTAGAGAGATGACTATAAAATCCTTCCTCTACAATGGTTCAAGTATCCTTACATTCTACTCCATTTATCAGTGAGCTTGTCGTTGCCTTATTTTCCGGTCTTTTGCTGAAATATGACATATTCTTTTCTCCTTCCTCTATCCACTTTGCCCTTGATCTCACAAATGCACCCTGGGCTCTTTTGAGATACATATCATCTAGTTTGGATTGCAGTATCATTAGTTTTTCTTTATCCTCACTACTCAATTCTGCTTTACAGCAGCACCAACTGATTTCATGAATCAAGTTACTTTCTTCTTTTCTTTTTTCCTTAATATCATTTAATTTTATAGAAAATTCTCTAATTTAATGTTTTACAAACTCCCACTTAATACAGAAATTGTCCATGGTCTCAGTACTTTCAATTTAATTTAATTTAATTTATCTTTGTGCAATATTGCTTATTTTTTATCAAGTTGGAGTCAAGCATCCAGTAGACTTTGTTTTTCCTTTTTTCATTAGCAGAATTTAGTTTCATTTCTATGATACAGTGATCGTTTAATAGGGTTTTGGAAATTGAAATGTCTGAGACCAGTTCCATAACTATATCAGCAGAAAGCCAGTAATTAATTCTAGGAGTATTGCTTTTTCCTTTGATTTTAACTTCTCCATATAGATACCAGGCAATTTCTACTAATAAATTCAGCAAATAATTATTGGGTGAGAAATTAGAATGATGAATCCCTCCTAGGAATTGCATTGAATGATCTATGGCTGTGTATAGAATAAATGCAAAGTATGGAATATCAGACATTCTATGGCTAACTTCCTGGTGGAAAATCAGGATTATTCTGAATCAGAGTACGAACAGAGGTTAACCTTCCCTCAAAACGACGAATATCCTTCCGTTAACATACCTTATCGTATGTTAACGGATTTTACTTAATCTACCAATTCCTCTGTCAAAACTGTATAAGTCACAAACCTGCTCTTTGTACCTTTACATCAGGTTTCAGAACGAGATCCAATAGTCTGTTTTGACGTTCAATATCCCTCTTAGAACGGGAATCTTCGTCGTAATATTTAATTACGTTTTCAAATACTCCAAATATCTCCTCAGCTGCTGCTGTCAGTCGCTCGATAACAAACGCCTTCAACTGTACTGTATCGGTCATTTCCAAGGGTGAAAGCAGCAAAGCATAGAGGGTGAAAGTTAATGCCAAGGTATTGATCCTAGAATTGTTGACGTTTCCACCACTACGAGGCTCCAGTAGGCTCCTTCCGTCGCAGCGATGACGCATTATTATATCTACTGCGCATGCGAAATGCACAGTTGTTGTAGAAGATAATAATATTTTTTACTTAATTCTGAATATTTATTATTTGACCTGCATTCAATGACTTGAATGGAATAAAAATCTAAATGGTTTACAATGGAAGAAGGAAGCGCTACATGGTTCTGATGGCTCATACAACAGGTGCTCTTTAGTGGGGCAGGTGAAAATACATAAAACAAAATCTGGGAAGTCTTTGATCTTAGAAGATTGAAAACAGCCAATAGTGGAAATATACTCCATGTAACTTGAACATCACGAGGCATTGCCCTTCTGAAAACCACTGCTCCTTTACTCTACTGCAAGCCATTCAAATTCATGCAGCAACCGTGAGCACCAGGGAGATAACAAGCGCACACAACTGAATGCAGAAGTTCGACTTGTGGGGCTTGTAGTAGAGTGTTAGCGAAAATAAAACGACTCAGTGGTTTGCATTACCCATGCCTAGTAACTTTCAAACAACTTTCAAATTGTCCTTTTCAACATCAATGGCAGTGTGAATGGCGTTTAGTAAGGTAAGGTGAGATCAGTTAAATCACACACTGTATAACCTATGAACATAAAATTAGTTAAAGACGGAAAATCTTCAGTAGTGGTGAGAAGTCAATATTAGACTGGTATGGTCCTTTAAAGGATAAGGCCAGTGTAATTAAAATGTTTTTCTTACTGTCAACATAAGCCCTATTCGCACAGGACTGGTATTACGTGGGGACCTCTGTGATTTCCAAAATGTTTTTACTGAGATGTCCTGAGATTGAATTTGACACGGCCATAGTTTTGACTGTTGGGGTGTGTGATCAAACATCATTGTTTCAAATGGCACCTCAAACTAATTTATAACAATGCCAAATGCACAGCCTGATGCAAAAATGGAATCATGCGGAGTACTTCAATATTTTTTTTAATGATGAATCAAATCTATGACAATCCAGCAGGGGAAAAATAATGAACTGGATAACAGTTACAGTATGTGAAATGCATTGTGGGTTTTGGTCTTTTCACAGGCTATGTTGACAATAAGAAAAAACGCTGGCCTTATCCTTTAATCGTGTCTCGTGCTTGGGATTAAGTCAGTATTTTCTGACTGATTTAAGACATTTCTGATCTTCCAGTGCATAGATATTTTCACTTATTTCAAGAAATCTTGCCAAGCCAAATTTGCTTACTGCACTGGCAGATTATTTTGCTTGTTTCAAGTATATTTGCTTTATTCTAGTATTCTTTTCAGGTGGTGGAATGGTCAAGACCATGGTATCTAACTTGCGGGATCACGTGATGCTGGAGAGCGGAGGGTTCACGGTTCGAGGCTGATCAGAGGACAAGTGCAAAGTGCCTGCCAGTAGCGAGTGACCACCTGTTACAATGGTGTCATGACCCGGATAAAATGGTTGAATCCAGCTCTCCAGCTGGGGTCACTGTGGAGTGTTTGCGTGTGAGGGAGAGGGAGAAAGAGAGTATGTATGAGGCCCCTAATAAGAGAGTGTTTAAGTGTGTGCATGCTATGCTCTTTCCATTTGCCCAATACAGTAACATCATGATCAATATCATGTTACATGCACAACATAAATATTTCATCAGCTGTGTATGTTTTTACTTTATTTGAGGCAAAAAACAATGAGACTAATATTAAAGGAATGAAAAATGAAATTACCTCTAAATCGCAACGTTGAAATATCCCAATAGTTTGGGCCAGCTCTATATTAAAAAAAACCTACAGACAAATAAGGAGTTAAGAGATGGCAACAGCAATGTGCCCACACCTGCCTCGTTACTATGACAACAAATGTAGATATATCAGCAAATTACATTGTCTGAACACACCAATACCCCATTTACACTCAGCCATTTCATGCATTTTGAGCTGATCGGATAGCTACCGGATAGCTAAAAAGCCATGTGTAAATGCAACCAAGATACACTGAGGCTGGATTCAAATCTGATTTCTTCAAGATACATTGGGGCCACATGTTGGTCAAGTGTTAATAAATGCACCTACACAAGCCACATCTGTCACGTACACGAGCATTACAATCAGCCCACCCCAAAAAGGTTATTTAGTGGGAAAGATGCAATCAGATTTCTGGATAATGAAGATGCATTGATGTGGCCAGGTGTAAATGGAATGTGGATAAATCATGTCTGGATATGATTCGGATGAGAGACGCACAATGTGGACAGTCAGCCTAAAACATTGGATTTGAAAAACATCTGATTTGCCTGTTGTGTGAACAAAGGCTAAGAATGTTTGTTGTTATAATAATAACAACAATAATAATAATAATAATAATACTTGTTATTATTATTATTCAATAATAATAATAAATTACATTTATATCGCGCTTTCCTAGAACTCAAAGTCACTTTACAATAAGGGGTGGGCGTAGTGAAACAAACAGCAGATATACATTACACAGACACACAAGGATGGGAGGGTGCTAGGAGAAGGCAGTGGTGAAGAGGTGGGTCTTGAGGTGGGATTGGAAAATGGAGACGGACTCTGAGTCCCTAATGTC
>OMKL01138655.1:0-19081 GCA_900302295.1 Parasudis fraserbrunneri | reverse complement strand
TTACAGGCATCCAGTATTGGTTTTCGGCCTTGTCCCTTTCACACAGAGATTTCTCCAGATTCTCTGAATCTTTTGATTATATTATGTACTGCAGATGATGAGATTTTCAAAGTCTTTACAATTTTACGTTGAGGAATATTATTCAGAAATGTTTCCACAATTAGTAGACGCAGTCTTTCACAGATTGGTGATTCTCTGCCCATCTTTACTTCTGAGAGACTCTGCCTCTCTAAGATGCTCTTTTTATACCCAATCATGTTACTGGCCTGTTGCCAATTAACCTAATTGCAAAATGTTCCTTTCTTTTTAGTACTACTTACTTTTTCAGCCTTTTATTACCCCCGTCCCAACTTTTTTGAGACGTGTTGTTGCCATCATATTCAAAATTACTTTATTTCTTTCTTAAAATGGTACAATTTCTAAGTTTAAATATTTTCTATGTTTTCTATGTTCTATTCTGAATAAAATATGGGTTTATGAGATTTGCAAATCATTGCATTCTGTTTTTATTTACATTTTACAAAGCGTCCCAACTTTTTTGGAATTGGGCTTGTATTTGTTCTTGTAGGGATGGGTGATATGCCCAAAATATCATATCACAATATATATTCTGAGTTTTGACAATGTAACAGTATGTGGCGGTATAGTTTTCCAGTACAAATTACAATGTGATATGACATTTTTTTTCTTGTAAGACAATTGTCATGGTCCTATTTAATTCAAAATGGTGTATTTTCTGTTACTTTTTAATAATGCTACAAGGAATCTTTTTTTGATTAGCTTAAAAATATATAGTATGTATATATATTTTTTATGATATGTATATATCGAGGACAATGGTATAGTAAAAATCAAGATCAAGATCCATGACGGTATACCTTCATATTCGGTATACCTTCCAGCCTCATGTTCTTGTCTTGTAGGGTTTTGACTAGTTTCATGAATGCAATGATTTGATGCTGTTGCTTGCTGTATTTGTTGCATTTGATCAGAGAGTCCATGTGAGTTTGTTCAACCACTAAATTATTTGGTGGATATTTTGAGAAAGAGAACCACCATTCAAACTACCTGGAGACTGAATTTAATTAGTGGCAATAAAGTTGAACAGAGCACCCTATGCATGTACGTCTACCTGGCCAAGGTGATCTGACCTCCAAACTACACCGCCAGCTAAGGTGAGCAATGAGTGGCTATATCAGTGGATTTACTCCCACAGTAGCTCTATCAATGGATTCACTCCCACAGGTCTGGTTGAAAAGTATGGTCCACTCCATTAGCAAGTAGCTTAATAACTTCCTTGTGAACTATAGTGAAAAGGACACAGAAAGTCCACCAAATGGCTACATTAATGTCAGAGCAAATTACCTAACAAATTACATCAAAACTAATATACAACCAGAGAAAATAGGCTACTAAAAGCCACAATTTGAATCACAAACAACACAGTGCTCAACTGCTCATCCTCAAGCTTAATGAAAGACAGAGCAGACCAGTACTCATACCTGCATAGATATCAGAACAGAACATGTTGAGGGGTCAAGCTTCTGAACACCAGCCAGAGAGACTACATGAAACAGAAAACACCAGTCTACTCCAGTGAACTAGACTAACCTAAAGGTGGGTTGGACCCACTTGACAATCTTATTGTGTTTAAAAAAACAACAAAAAAACAAGGAGGTATTTTGATTCCAAAATCCCCCAAAATAGGAAGTGTGCTGTGTATTACCACAGCTCCGCCTACGGCCATGTCTCTCAGTTCCTCTGGTTCGTCAAAGTTCTTCACAATAATTGTGGCTGGAGTAGGGATGATTTGTCTCTAAGGCTCCATTTCCTTAGTTGTTTAACATGCCCTCCTTGACTTCCCCTCTGCAGTTTCCCTCGGGGGAATCCCAGCTGCCATCTAAAGTGCCGTTCCATTACTCTGAAAAACTCTTTGTGAAATCAACATTTCAAGGGCAGCGGTAGCAAGTCAACACTGATTGCACTTTAGACAGAACATTGAGATTTTTTTTGTCATTTCCTGAGCGAGAACTGATGGCTGAACAAACAATATATAAGTGTAAGTAAACAAATAATATCAAGAACCCCAGTAGAACTATAGATTTCCCTGTTGTCTGCATAAGGGGGCAAGTGTGTTCCATTTCAATCTCCATGCCCCCCTGCTCTGCAAGTGGTCACTCGCATATTACCAAGTGCCAAGGGGAAGTGAAGGAAGGCATGGCAAACGACTAATGAAACATCAAGAGTAGCCTAAAGGAACATGAGCATTCCATTTGTTTTCATAATGTATTGTTGCTTTCCTGTACAGTGTGGCCCATAGCCAACAGATCTAGGCATACTCTTGGTTATTCCTCTGTTGCACTGAGAGTTTGGTATTAGGCTTGGCAATTGTTGCATTGTGGAATTTTTTAATATTTTGAGTCATGACACATCAATTTGTTAACTTAATGATAAACTATACCCGTGAGTCTAATATCTCATTAGAGTAGGGATAGGATGATATGCTTATCTCACGTCACAACATGAGTCAACACACGATATAGGGTTCACAATTCAATACGACCACAACACTTTCATGGGAAAGCCAAAGTGCTGCCACACTGATGATTTCAGTGCAGATGGAGTGTTCTCAATCTCAGGTTTGTCAGACATTTGACTACCGCCTGCTGTCATTTTGTTACCAGAGACAGTATTGCATACAAAATGGTGATCGCGTCCTCTGCTGCACAAACTGTAATACAACAATGCGGATTTCTTTTGCACATAATCTCACACATATTGCAAAACTCAAAACCAGTTTGCACACATTCACTTAGTTTGACAGTTATTGACAATTAATAGAATAGAATAGAACTTTAATTGTGTTAATTACAGCTCAGTGAAATGATGTTGATGAAAAAGTAGCAACAGATATTGCCATTTTTTCATGTCCATAATTTCATTTAGCTGTAATTAACGTTACACAAGGATTCAGTGCCCTCCAATGACATCACTGGAGGACATATTCAAACTCATTAATTCGCAGTAACTGTCAGACTAAATTAATTTGTGCAAAATTGTTTACAGTTTTGGTATATGTGTGAGATTATGTGCTAAGTAAATCAGTATTGTTCTTCGGTGAAATGTCCCTTTAAAGTTCCAACTCAAAAGTAAATTGTAAAATGTTTAGTTTGTATTACAAGGGTTTGCGATTATGTCTGCTTAGTGCTTCTGATATGGTAAAAGGTTTATGTTTCTATCTGCGTCTGACATGGAAAATACAACCTGTGAAATTAACCCATATATTTCCATTTTATGCCCCTTAATTACCACATCTTCCCGATAATTCCCATGGAAAGTTTCCACCTTTGAATATTCCCAAAATCTTGCAACCCTATTCCTAACTACAGCATATGTCAGTCATGCTCCTGAGTCCCCAAATAATACTGCACTGAGCATAAAAGTTGTCTGACAAGACCTGCTGCTTGGACCAAACGCCATATAATTTCTTACGTGGTGGCATCAGTAAAGCATGTGATGAATAACTTTTTGTCACCTGTAGAGTGTTTCATGCAAACAAGGAAGCACCTCCAATGACGGAGCATTTGCTTCAACATTCCATGCAACGTTTTGCAATCTCCCAGGCATAATGCTCCAGATACAGCTATCAGTAGCAACGTTATCGCTTCACACTCGAGTACATGTAGGCTACTGACAGCTGACATTCGCAAGATAGGTGGACTTGTGCCAGTGTCTCCCATACATAGATTTATTTGTGGTGGCCCACCACACAATATCAGACAGACCCACCACAAATCGATTTCCCAAAAACTGATGCAATAACATATTAACAATGCTTCTTGTGGGGTATGTATATGTATGTATGGAAAAGATTTCCACTGCTGACTGTATATCTAACGCACCCTGGCCAGCCGCGACCACAAATAACCTAGGAACCAATGGGGAACACTGTGTACCACGATAAAAAAATGCTCATGCTGGATAAACACAGGGTGGAGAGGACTTATGTAACCGCAAACTGTATGTATTCTAATATGGTCAACTGACATGGTATTAGGGTTGGGTATCAAGAACGGGTTCCAATTTGAAACTAGTTCTAAATTTCCAAGAACCATGGATCCGATAAGAAATATGAGTTTCGAATCTGCTCATTAATTCCTGCAGCAAACGAGGAAGCCCTCCAATGATGGAGCATTTGCTTCAACATTCCATGCAACGTTTTCCACGGGTTGCAATCTCCCAGGCATAATGCCCCAGATACAGCTAACCGTAGCAATGTTAGCGCTTCACACTCAAGTACAAAATAAAGTAGGCTACTGACAACATTCGCAGGGTAGGCAGACTTGTGCCAGCCTTTCCCACACAAGGATTTATTTGTGGCAGCCCACCACAAATTGATTTCCCAAAAATGGACACAATAACATGCTTCTTGAGGGGTATGTACTGTGTAGTCTTTTCAACTGCTGACTGTGTCATCTGATGCACCCTGGCTAGCCGCCCACCACAAATAACCTAAGAACCAGTGGGGAACACTGTCTCCACATCCATATCAAATGAAACATGTAGGAATTATAGCCATTTTTATACATAGTACCCTCATTCTAGGGGACCAAAAGTAATTGTATAACATGAACTTAAATAAAGTCATCAAATGTAATATCTGGCTGCAAATCCTTTGCAATCTGCGACCCTTAAGTGGTCATTTGTTAAATGATTTTGTCTTTCCTGGTAAGAAAAGCATTGACCAATGCCCCTAAATATATTTGAATGGGACTTAATGGGATTGTATGTGTATAGTGGACTCTCCATCAGAATACTCAAACACAGTATGGGATATGTAGTTGACCTCTGAGTGTTATTTTGTCCAGTCCCCAAGGGTTCAAAGAAAATATAACTCATCACACTCCTGTCACTATAAGTGAAAGTACAGATTTCAGAAACTTTTCATGTCCAATTTGATTATGGAGGTCAATGGAGAAATCAGACAGGAAAAAGTAACTGAAATGGAACCTGAATCTGTACTTTAACTTACAGTGACAGGAGGGTGGTGATTTACATTTTATCTGAACCCTGGTCTATGCTGGCCGATAAAAGTTCACTACTTTTAATGATAAAGTTTAGGACTTAAATTCTAGGCTATATCTGCAGTAAAAAGCTCCTACTCTCATGTCATAGGAATTACATTGTACAGTTGTTAAATGGCAACGGTTAAGTTGCAGTAGGAAATAGGAAATAACGTTTTTTATGCATTAATGTGATCCTGACATCCCATCTTACAAGCATTAACAAAGCTCATTGCTCATTAGCTTTGGATGGATGGATGGATGGATGGATGGATGGATTTCTATAGTGCTTTTCTGGTACTAGGACACAAGGCGATTTACAATGGAATGACTGCATACATTTTGCAGTATGGGTGGTCCCAGTAGAAATTGAACTACTAACCCTGGCAGTTTTTGCAAATATTTAACATTAGCCTACATTGTGCTGGCCCAGTGCTAACGTAGTGTGACAGAGGTCTGACAATGTGAAACTATGTTGAACACTGAAAACTGGCTAGTGGTAAGCTAGAACTGCCCTTTGGGTGACCTTAAATTAGGCTGCTTAAGTAAAGAGTGTTACAAGTTAGGATGCTCCTGTAATATTAAGCCCTCAGCACCGTTGTCTTATAAACTGAGTCTGAGTCACAGAAGAGAGCTGTTGCTTTGTGTTGAATATTGTAGGCAACTGATTTGGCAAAAATCCTATGTAGGGTCCTCATGGCAAAAGAAAAAAAGAGGCAATTCTGCTTCTGTAATAAGTTGTCTGGACTTCTGGAATGCTTACCATGGTGTGGCGGGGTCTTGCCTGGTGGGGGACCATCCTCTTCCTCTCCACGGTCAAAGGGGTTGAGGCGGCCTTGGCGAAAATTGGCAAGTTTCTCATCGTACTCCATTTCAACGGCTACATCTATCAGCACCAAAAATAAAAATCCCATTACAGTCCCTCCATATGGAAAAGCAGCACCCACATCTGCTTTGTAGGGAACATTTTGCCTTTCAATCTGACTTTATGATGCAAAAGATATGCATAATAGCCAGCTAGCTAATGTAATGAAGCACCACCATGCATAATCGCAGAGCTAAAGTACTAGAGTGTTAGCAATCTCCAGAGCTTTGAGTTCTTTGAGTTGAGTGGCAGCGTAAGCTTTTCATACTCTGTCCATTTCAACCATTATGATGAACTCAACTTCATGGTATTCCAAGTTTTCTTTTGGGTATTCACTGATGCTAAAATGGTACACTTACCCTAATAGCTATAAATGTCACTTAATGAATAGGCATATGGTTCAATATTCTAAAGTCTTGTGGGTCCAAACCTCACAAAAAGTATCATGGTAGTTTGATGGTACTTTTTTACTTAAATAACACCATAGTATAATCCAATTTAAACCATGATATCTACAGTATGGTAATAATATCATGGTTATTCCATCATCTGCCATCATGGTACTGACCAGAAAACTATGTAAATACCTTATACTTTAGTGCTTGATTATGAAATCATGAGATAATTTCAATTTTTTTGAGAAAGTGCTTGATTATGATTTGGTAAAGTTAATTTGGAGAAGTAATGTTAGATTTGCTGGCAATGATACTGCATGTCACAAGCATACAGATGTGGACTGTGCTCTAGAATAGAGTAGTGTTACTCAATCATTCTCCACACTCAGTCCAAATTGAGATACAGATCTTTGGCTACATATAATTGCAGAGGTATTGAGATTTGGCGAATGCCTGTGGAACTGGTTTCTATCCATCTTTAGTTTCTATCAAAGTGTGAATAGGACTGACTGTGACAGTGTGACCCGACTGTCTTCTTGACAGAGAGCAAACAAAAAAAGAATGTCCTGACTCTACCTAATGAAGCTATGTAGGGTTAGGTTAACCATTGTGGACGTTATAAACTAACGTTAACGTAACGTTATGATATTTACATAAATGCACAGATAACATGGTTCAAGTGCTCTGACACGACGCTGAACATTGATGATGAAGAAATGTCAACAGCTAACGTTAGCTAACTAGCCTAACGTTAGCTTAACGTTGAGGTAGCTAGCTAGCTAATATTAACTTACCCCAATGTCGGCCTCAAACCAACAATCTTCTGATATAGCTCATGCACGTTCGTCCGTAGGTTAACTGTCACTCAATAAATGTGATGTTTTTGTACTGTCAACGGCAATGTTAAAAGCACTAGCTAGCTAGAGCTACAGTATGGTTCTGTCTGTGTTGCCTGCCATCAGACAGCAACATCAGAATCAAGCCTTCTGTGAGTGTTTGTTTCCTGACTTCAGGCAAAAGATAGTCGAGGAGCGACATCTAGTGAACTTTATGTGAACCACTGCGAGGAGCCATCAGTTACAGTGCTTTCAAAGGCCACCATCAGCTTAAAACTCAAATCCTCCAAAATAAGCAAGAAAAAGTGAATGTACAACAGACATCTGACATTATATACTGGTAGACTTAGCTAGGTCTTTAGTGGGATTGATGTCAAAGTTGACCATGGCCATCTCAAACAAACAAAATCTATGCCCGTGCCAAAGACTGAAATTATTGCCTATAATTTGCAGTCTTTGGTCCATCCTTTCTGTGGCCGAGGAAATCAATGTTAAGACATTTATTCAATTGTGGGCAATACATAAGTGGAACTAATAATACAGCTGATTTGTTTAGTATGATCTCTCTCTCTTTCTCTCTCCTTCTCTCTCTCTCTCTCTGTTACTTTTGGATAACTTATTTATGAACTTAATCAGTGGTTTTGTCCCCCTCGCACTTTGAACAGCTTGTGCTCTAAGCTGGTCAATTTCCTGTCAGCTTGGCTCTAGACATTTAGCCTCTCCCTACGAACCAAGGCCTTCCTGATTCCTGAGCTGATTCAGCATAATACACTCATGTTCACTGAATGCTGCAGTAGACACCTTTTCAACAGACAATGAGTCCATTACTGGTAACCCTGCTATTAAGAGCTACTCAGCTGACTGCTGTTCTGTGTCTCCACGTGTTGTTTTTGGTGGCAGCATGTAGCCATCTTCAGAGTGTCTTCCTTCACATCTTCTTCTCTGTGGCCCATGTACTCTCTGTGCTCTGCCTGTAGTGGTCCTTCCTCTCTGAAGGGATGAGATACAGTATTTTTATCTAGCATCTAGGTCATCTCCAAATGTGACTGATCAGGAGAGTGGGGGTCCAGTAAGGCTCTGCCCCCCACCTCTATAAGAAAGAGGTCTTTGTCAGTGTAGCAGTGAGAGCTGTCACCGTTTCTCAACAGATGGCTTTAATGTGATTGTGTGTTGTTAGAAAGTATCACATGATTGACTAATTCTATTAAAGAGGCCATAGATGAGAAAAGATTAGATAATGTAATTTGAGGTGATTTATTTGAATCAATTTTATATGCAACCAAATGCAACAAGTAGATCAGTATCAGTACAAAGTAAGCTTTAAAAGGGTAATTAATGGGCTATTATTAATTCCCTACTGTCCGACGGATATTTGTAACACTCTAGTGTTAACTTGGTTGTCCAGAAAAGAAGTATGTTGTGTGTGGGACAGAAATCAGAAGGCAGCCCTGATTTGGTCTAAAGGCTTTCATGAGTTTGAATATGCGTCCTCCAGTGATGTCATCAGCGGGCACTGAATCTTTGTGCAGTGTAAAAGGATGGTTCAATGAGGTATCGAAAGATACAGCTCAATGAAATGATGCAGATGAAAAGAATAGTGATAAGGATTGCCATTTTGTCATCTACATCATTTTATTGTGATGTAATTAACACAACACAAGGATTCAATGTCCTCCAATGACATTGATGGAGGAAATTCAAACTCATTAACTCTCAATGACTGTCAAACTAAATGAATGTGTGCAAAACTGTTTAGAGCTTTGTGAAGTGAGATTATGTGCAAAATAAATCAGTGTTGTTTTTCAGTGAAGTGCCTCTTTAAAAGAAAGCCATGCTAAGAATACTTTTCTAAGTAGTTAATATCAAAACATATCACATGACACTAAAACCATTATCTAAGAGAACAATTCTTACCAAATAACATTTATGAAAAACAAATTGTATTTTGTGCATTATTAGATTTTTCTGTATGCTTGGCCTTCAATCTCATGGTTCATAGCGCTATTAAGGGGCCAAATAACTTAAAGGAAAACTACAACATTTTGGGAAATACACTTATTTGCCATCTTCCACATAGTCAGACAAGAAGATTGATATCAGTGTCAAGGTTGATATTAGGTCAAGGTGCATGCTAGCCTAGCTTAGCACAAGGACTGGAAGCAGTAGGGAGCAGCTAGCCTAGCTCCATCAAAAGTGAAGAAATACAACTTCCAATAACTCCAAAACTGACACACAGAGATTAAATTGATATCAATCTTCTCATCTGACTCTGGGAAAGATGGCAAATAAGTGCATTTCCCAAAAAGTTGGTGTGTTCCTTTTCGTCATTTGTGGGCAATGTTATAGTTTGTGATGTTTTGGCAAGAGCTATACAACAGCAGACAGTACTAGCAATCTCTCTGTGCTCATACATTTGCAATCCAGATATGCAATGTTCTTGCTCATTTGAACAGGAGCTACAAAAATGTCCTTTAAGTCCAAGAGCACTTACCATACATGAAAGCAAAATTAACCAGTTCAAATTCTCATACATTGCCTCTTATTGTCTTAAGAGGTACCCGGCTGCTCTGTTATAAAACAATATGATCTTTTTATCACAGAACAAGTTGCTGCAATCCTGTGCAGAATAATACGTGCAACATGACTTTCTTTAGTTGAATATGTTTGATTCATACAATAGGATCTCATGTTTTCATCTGGTATATGGGATTACAAATTATTATTTTTTATTTTTTTATTTTAATCACCAGAGTTTCTCTCTATGGTGATTGAAAGCATGCTTTATTGTGTGATAGTGAAACTTATTTAAAGTCCTCCCATCGAGATCACTGACGCATCTTCATTTTTAGTACTTGAACATTTGATGAAAGCCATTCGGGTTCATAAGTCTCTTCTGGAACACTTGCAGGTAGCTCAAGTTGAGTGCATTGATCAGTCCAAACAGCATGGTTGATTGATTGATTGATTGAGATTCTTTATTAACAAAACAACATACTTCAACATACACCGGTACAGTTTACACAGTACAGAACAGTTCAGTATGAGGTCTGTTAATCGGATAAAAACCCAAATAAGTCTTTCAACTTGTTTAAATTGGGGTCCTTGGTACTCCAATTTAAACAAGTGACACATAAATGGCACATCCAACAGTAATTCTTCAGAGGTCACCAAGAACCTCCATGCCCCAAATCACCACTTTCATATCCTCTGGCTCTTCAGGTTGGAACAACGTAGATCCGCATGGCAGTCTGTGCAATCTCCCTCTCCACTTCGTCCATGTTTATACTCTGAGTGAGACAAGCACAGAGAAAACAAAGTTTAACACCATTTTTATATTAATCTTAACCAATGAGGAGTCAGGATATATAAACTGCTAACTATAACAGACAAAAAGCGTTTAGAGTAGAAAAGATCGATGTTATAGCCTACAGTTGAAATGTGTATTGACATTTTCACTGATTGATATTGATATTGATATTCACTGACTGACTGATATTGATTGTAGAGGCATTCATTTTAAAGAGAAAATAAAAAAGAATATATAAAAGAATAAATAAAAAAAAATGTTTAACAACCTGCCACAGGAAGCAAGAAACCCTTAAAGGGAAATTCCACCACAAAGCAACATTAAACTCATTTATCAGATTGGGGCATAATTGATGAATTCTCTCTATGTGGCAAGCCAAAGAGAACAATGCTCAGAAACATCAGCAGTGATACCAGTGCCAGTTTGGTGGAGCTATAGTCATATAGGCATAATGACAGCCACAATCAATGAAGAACTACAACAAAGGAGTTTTCTGATACCTTGATCGTCTCTTAATCAGCTCACTCGGCTAAATTTAACTACCAATGCTAGACAAATGTAAGTCACAGGGATCAATACATGTTATAAAATGTGCTATTGTTGTTTTAACTGATTTAAGGTGATATTATGAGGCATGTCACAATGTCATGCTATGACTCCCAGTCATGTTATTTCCATGGCCTTGGAAAGTTCAATCAATATGTGTGAAAATGAGTTACTCTCCCAAAGCCAGAAACCAGACAAGTAGGATTCAAACTTGTGATGTCATCAGGTATAAAGTCTTGAGCTACTCCATTGACAATGAATGGGAGACTGATTTTGTGGACTCACAGAATGTTTGTTCTCTTTTTTTAAACCCAAACTAGCTTTATTCTAGTAGTGTTCTCAGTTCTGAAACAGAAAATGTACCGGTGTAATCAAAACATTCCACTGGGTGTTTCATCCATACCACCTCTCCCAATTCATTGTCTATGGAGCAGCTTCAGACTTTATACCAGATGCCATCACAAAGTTTTAGCACCCTAGTTGATGGGTTTGGCATGGAGTTTTTCATGGTCTAATATTTTGGACTATCTTAGACCATAGGAATAACATGTATGAATTCTTAAAATGGGGCGTAGTTCCCCTTTTAGACCCCTGCTTCACCCTACTGCTCATGTGCACACAGACAAGCAGGCAAGGCTCAGTGACATTTCAAGGAGGGTTGATCAGTTAACAGTCCCCATATTTTGTACTCAAGTCGCTTCCAAAACGAAGTGTTAGTTGGTTCAAACTAAAACATTTTCATAACCCCATGAAGTGTGGTTTCAATGGTTTTAAGGAACCAAAACTATTTCCAAAATGTTTGAAAGCATTAGCGTGTACTAGGCCTAAACATGATAGTTTTGAGCTTATTTATAACAAAAAAGAAAAGAAAAAAAGATGTAATTATAAGTAGAATTAGATTACAGTGTAAAGCTTCTTGTCAATGCTGCACATAACATTACACAAGGAGAACAGAGAAAGGTGTACCTGATGAAGTACATCCAGGGTGACAGGGTAGAAGAGGTTCTCGTCAGTGTGTCTAATAAGAAACTCTGCCACAACTATTGTTTAGGGCCCTGTGCCAAGAGTTCAAAGGGACACACGAGATTTATACTAATACTTTTGAGAACACTGTCCGAAAACACACACTGTCTGGATGGGCTGGTTTCTGATGACTGGGTGACTGTGGAGTAGTAGCTCACTATGGTCTGGGCACATTTCTCATTGTCCAGCTCCAGGAATGCCTGAAGGGGGACAACATGGCATTGTTGCATTTACCAGTCATTTGTTCTCTTCATTTAACCCATCCTAACTATTAGGAGCAGTGGGCATCCATCGTCTGACACCTGGAGACCAACTCCAGTTCTAATGCCAATGCATTGGTCAAGGGCAATGGCAGGAGTATGTACCTAGTATGCATGTCTTTTATAGTGTGAAAGGAAGGAAAAAACTCAGAAGCAATGTCTCTTTCCAGAAATCATGACCAAGTTACTCAAGATAATATTCAATAATGCATTGAAACTGATTTGCAGTGTTGGTCTGTAATATATGCTCTACAGCTGCCTGCACTGATTGTGCATACCATTCTGGTGGAGGTTGTACTACAAGAAAGGGACAGCACCTACCTTAACCTTTAACCTTTAAATTAACAAAATGTTAATTTTTTAACAGATGCAGTGAATTGGTCTGTTGTGTGCAAATTGGAGACAAATCAATTAGTACAAGGTAGTAGTAATAGTAATGATAATCTAGACTAGATTATAATAAAAGAGTAATAGTGATGATAAACAAAACAAGGAGTGTGTGATGGTGTCAATGGAATTGTGTTGCTAGGGAACAGCTTGGACCCAAGTTTATTTCCTGTCATCTATTGATATTAGCAAACACTACAATAGGAAAGCATGACCGTTACTCAAAATAATCCACAGACCTTGTTGTGAGCAGTTTCATGTAGGAACTATTTTCTACCGAACAACACCCTCATAACAGTTCCTACATGAAACTGCTCACAACAAGGTCTGTGTGTTATCCTGAGTAACCAGGTCATGATTTCTGGAAAAGGACATTGCTTTTGAGTTTTTCAAATGTATTTTTTGGTGCTTTGAGCACCACAAGCTGAGTGCCATTCAACTCAATTGAATTGGAGTGACGGCAGATATCTCTACAGCAGATATCTCCAAAACTACCCAAATCACACTGAAACAATCTGGATGTATAGATAGCACTCCGGGTAAGTGGAAAATATGTTGTTGTTTTTTGGGGGGGTGAACTGCCCCTTTAAAGAGCAAATATTACAATTTGGACTGCCCAGTAATTTCATAGAGTACGTAAAGAAGAAGGCGACCAGGGCAACCATGACTGGACAATATGTCATGAGAATACTATGAAAGGTTTTACTCCAATGTTTACAAACATTACCAATGTAAACAAATCTTTTTACAGCCAAATACAGCTAATACAATTAAAAAAAAAAAACCTCATACCTGTTTGTAGAGTAGTCAATGGATAGCAGGTGCACCACCTCACACAGCCTCCTGGCTGGGTGCTCTGCCATAAGCAATAGACCAAGTCACAAAGAATCCGTTTAAAACATCAAAATGACAGCACTCCAAACGAGGGGCTACCTGGGCTCCAGCCCCAAATGTTTTCTCAAAAGACCTGAATCTTTTAGGTTTTTAACTTTGTGACATTTCCCCTCAGTCTCTCTGACTGGACAGGCAAATCAATACAGCAAAAGTTATATTACTGGGGAAATAGTAACCATCCAGAGAGCCTCTGTGTTGTGAACATAGGCTACTGAAGGCAGGGAATTGTGTGAGGAGTGTTGTTGGAGCATCATGTCACAGCTTCCTAAAGACAAACCTGCCATCCAAAAATGAAAAGAAAGACAGAAGAGAGAAAAGAAATGGTGACAGTACAGTATGTCATCCAAAGAAAGGTCGGTGTATTCTGTGAGTGGTGGAAATTAACCTAATTCCAGCTAATTCCATAGTGAAATATGAAGAAACATATGAAGAAAGAGTGAAGAAACATTAGTTACTTAATATCTTCACATCGAAAATTGTGTTATAAGTGTATAAGTGTTTACATTTTGCTCTTTTAGCCTACATTTAATAGCTTTAGTAGGGTGTTATGGTCCATATTAAAAATCTTATTTCTAAATTGCATATGATGTGTCACGTAATAGAACAACTCAGAAACTCAGAACAATTTGTTTCATGAGCAGGGATAAGTGATAAATGAGTGGAGCTGAGAGAGAGACAAGAAGGAAAAAGAAGGAAAAAGGAGGAAAGGAGAGCAGAGGTAAGACCCTACTCTAGATTATATAAACAAATGCTTGAGGTTTGTCTGTTGCAGACTTAATATGCTGTCATAAAAAGTGTTGTCAAATGAGTTATTGTTATTTAGGGTATTGCTTAACACATTAAAACACACCCCAAAAATGAATAATGAATTTTAAAAAAAGAGTGCGCACTGACCACATTCCAAGATGTTCTGGGCTTAACCCCGGCCCTTGTCAACTCCTAGCCCCACCTCTGATAACCAGCAGTGCTGTGAGTTTGCTTCGTAAGCATCACATTCCCTGAGAGGACACATGATGTGTATTTGCTGCTGAGTCAGGTAGCAGATAAAGCTATAGGTGGTCAGAGAGTAACTATAGCACTGTTCCCATCTAGACCACTGAACTGATTTCACTATTAGGCTCAGGCTGCAGCTCATTCATCGTGGCAGCACTTTGATCTCCAATGTGCCAAAGCAACATTGCCATCTAGTGGTCAACAATAGCCTGAGCCTTCATGTGATAAAGCACCTTTTGTCACAAGGAGAAGAGTCCACATCAGATTCACTTTATTCACCAGATACAAAGAATACACAGGAATTCGTTTAGATGACAACGGAGTCAACAGAGTGCATTTATCAAAAGTCATCTACACTTTCATAGGGATTCACATACTGTATCTACAAAGCATGATTTGTTTGTGAGATGACCCCCATTGATATCAGGCTATATTCAGTAATGCTTAAGGGCTCGATATCCTTTTTGAATTGTCTTAACTCCTTGAAGCAAATTTCACAGGCCCCCTAATGCTGTACAAACAAATAGGCCTAAATTGAAGACAAGCAGAGATCTTATTATCTCTTTAGAAAATAGGCTTGTCTCTCACTGAGGTTTCCACGTTGATACCAGCACATTAAATTGAACAGGATAGCTATGTTTCAATTAAATATAATACATACAGCTATTGAATGTGATTCTTATTGTAAGTGTTCTTCTTTTTTCTTTTCAATATGCAACAGCTCAGTTGAAAAGCCAATGAAATCCCTGGGTCAGCTCTCAAAAATATATCACGTAGATGTGTCTTGGGGGCTAGTGTGGACCAGTGGTGTGGAGTGGCACACTAACACTAAAACATCAAAAGTCCATAAAGAATTTCAGTTCTTCTTTGAAGATTTCATTTTAATTGTGAAGGTGAGTGTATTTTGTTCACTATGACAGTGTTAGCTAACGTTAGCTAGCCAGCTAATGCTAATGTTTGTAAGTTCACTAATCATAAAACCCAAGATAATGGATGGGGTTCATAACTAGCTGCCCTAGCTAACGTTTTTTTTTTTATCAACTTAAGTAATTCATGATTACTAACTACTAGCACTTGTGGACCTATCTATCTTGAGCTGATTCTCCAAACAGGGCGCTAACAATATGTAGCATATAGTGCATGGAGGTGTGGTATGATAAGATAATCAGTGCTCTAAAAAAAAAAAAGTACACGTTGGAGTTTTATTTTGCCAAAGTTGCAAGAAACAGTATACCTGAACAAGAAAAATATTGTTTACCAGAGTAGAGTACCACATCCACAGATAACTCTCAGAACAGAATATCTACTCACTCAGTTTTCTGCAGTTACAGTATAGACAATAGGCTTGGTTTAGACTAAATCATGGTTGAACTTCTCCCTCTCATTCATCAATTAAATTGTTTTATATATTTCAGTAGATAATGCTCCACATTGGAAAGCCTGTCTCCCTCAATATATGCTGCCTGGAATTGTATGCAACCACTTCAGAAAAATAAAATGAAGAAAAATAGACACTTTCGCCATCTTTAAATAGACCATATGCTCTGGTCACATGATACAGTGGCATGATACAGGTGTACTACAAATGTTACCCCACTTATATCATCAAGTAATACATATTATATGCAAACACATGTCAAGAAAAACATATATACATGTAGTATATAGCAATATAGAAATGATCTGAGAAGATTTAATCATTCCATAACTGTCTTTACTCTAGTTGGGCAGATAATAGGCTAACTTCTAGTCGATGAAATAATAGTGAAATTAAAATATTCCCTTCAAGGACCCGTGGGGGTCCCTGGTCCCCACGTTGTTTAGGCTTCAGTGTTGTACAAACACATCTTGCATATACTCCCCTTCCTGTTGGATCATGTGGGAAAACTTTTGAAATGTTTCATAATGTAGCACTTGAGCTGTTAAACTTCATTATACTAGAACTGATATATTCTGAGTCAAGACAAGGTTGGGTAGGTCAGATTCATGCACCTCTCTCTCTCTCTCTCTCTCTCTTTGCCTTCTCATGCAGGGCCTGCCAGAGATGCTGCTCCAGAGAGATTTCACCTCCAAAAGTAAAAAGTAAAAGTCTACTAGCATTAAACATCACCAGATTCTGTTATTATCAGGCTCTCTTTTTTCAGCTTTTAAAAAAAATCTAAATGTATATATCCATTTTGTATCCATATCATTGTATCCATGGTACACTGTTATTACACCTAGCTCTAAATTACTCAGGCAGTAAGGATGGCCTCAAATTATCCTGATTCTGCATCAGTTTCAGGTTTGCCTCTCGCTAGAGAATGGGAGCAGAGAAAGCCATATGTGTGTAAACTGACTGTACCACTGGCTACCCAGTGAGCACTAGACCCGATTTCAACGTTGTGATGTCGTAGCCCTCATATAGCTCAGAATATGTCTGGCTAAATATAGATCACTTTTAGCCCAAACAGTTTAATTCATTATTATATTATTTAGATATCACACAAACAACTGTGAATGTCTAAGATGCACAACTGAAGCCCATATTGTGTTAAAATCATTTGAATTGTCATTTCTCGATGGCACAAAAGTTGTGTCTATGCCTAGCTCTCATATAGCCCAGAATCTGTCCAGCTATGTCAAGGCTAGTTATAGCCCACTTTTAGCCCAAACATTATTACATATTTAGTATCATGTAAACAAACGTAAATGTCCAGAGATGCACTGCAGAGGTCCACATGTTGTGCTAAAATCATTTTAATTACCATTTTGAGATGGCACAAAGCAGTGTCTATGCCTAGCTCTCATCTAGCCCAGAATCTGACACTGCAGAGCAGCACTTTGCTCCATCTGTCCCTGTAACCACTCAACTGCTATCAACAGCAAATGCATTATGGAATCCACAATGTGGGGTAAATACTCATGGCTTTCATTAATCAGTAGTCAAATATTGTTGAAGTTTCAAAATCTTAGTCCATGCTTCATGTGCCTTTAGTTAGCAGAGGGAGCTAGCTAGCTAGCATCCCTGGATGCTTGGATTTGTGTAGCAGTTGAAGGAACTTTTATACTGTAACATTCATTAATGGTTTTGTGGATTACTGGAATATTTGGAGAGAATCTATGTTTTCCCAATGTGCATGAACATGCCGGTTGCTTTGTTGTGTGTGCATTTTTCACTGGCACAGAGGTAAAGGAGAAAATGAAGTTAACATTTAACATTAAATGGCGTTCATGATGACATAAATGCTAACGTTATGTTACTGCATAGCTAGAATTCTAAGTAGTAGTTTGTACAACATGATCACGGAATGAGTTGTAAACAAGCATACTAGTACTTGTTATAAGTTTGGCAAAACAATTGAGAATAATACTTGAGTTACACAATAAATCAGTATTGCAAAACGTAATAATATATGCATGTGAGTTTTAGTCATTTCCTCTCTGTGTTATTAGAACACAACATGGGAGTGGGTGTGTTTTGGGAATCTTTTTGCCAGATATGTATTTCTTGGCTGGCACTAAATGACTTTGCTTTGTTGGCCAAAATTCATGGTTGGCTGATTGCCATACCACCCTACAACATGACATCAATATCAGAATTATGTCAAGTGTAGCTGGGCTCTGTGGAATAGTCATAAATCTACACATGACCCCATTTGAGTTAATCTATTTCTGTCTGTACATTTCAGAAGCTGTGATGACCATATATACAGTACAGAAGGTACTGAGGACAGCAATGGCATAACACTTCAAACAAGCCCCAAGATGAACTGGCAACTAAAAGCATCGAAACCCATGACTTTAAGGCTCAATTTTCACTCTGAATGTAAACAAAAGAGTGGCCCTCCCTGATCAGATTTATTAACTGTGCTCTTAATATAAAGACTATATAAAAGTTGTCAATAACTGAATGTGAATTACTGTATTTTGAAGCTTTGAATGGTTTGTTTATAACAGGTTAAGCTTTTCAGACATGGCCTAATGTATGATAATCAAGTGATTTCATGAGTGTGGAGGGAGTTTCCTGTGACAAACAAGGGCACAACAATGTCAATTAAGGAGAAATTAGGAGGAATTCTGCTGTAGTCATGTTGGCTCCAACATATATCTTATGCTATTACTTCACCACACCTGTAAAACTTCCCGTCCAGCTCCTATAGAGGAAACCAAGACAATGTCACATCTTATTCAGCTCCAGGCTTTTACATCCCCCACCGCCAGACCTGTCTTTTAAGTTATGAAGAATAAAAAAATATATATTCTTTTTTTTTCCCCCATCTACAAGTCAGACTCTATTACAGTGTATGAGAATATGTCCCAAATGTACAGTGGTTGTTTGCTGAGAGGGAGGCCATTTATTTACTTAAATTGATTTACCATTTATGTTTAATTTTTTAAATTAAACATCCAGGCTAATATCGTGTTTTGTAGACATCTATATCATAGCTTAGCCGTTGATTTAATGTCATTTTAACATATATAGAGCTGTTGAAATGACGTTGAAACAATGGCTAGGTGTGATCTACACCA
>OMKL01138654.1:0-21864 GCA_900302295.1 Parasudis fraserbrunneri | reverse complement strand
CACACACACACACACACACACACACACATGCCCGGACAGAAACCCGCTGTCGACACTTTGCCGCACACCTTCACTAAAACAGAACGTTTTGTTCCTCTGTGGTTCCTCTTCCCTGATACACTGGGATTATACTGTCTTTATTATTTAATCTATATGTTCTGGGAAGCTCTGCAAAGAAATTATTACTTACCTCAGTGGTAGAGATGTTACTACTGTACATACCACCTACCTGAAGTGTCGTCTGACTAATCAAGCTCTAAACATTCTGTTTTGGCCCCAGTTTATTTCCTGTTCCAGTGTTCGCTAATACAGTAGCTGACAAGAGATACACCGGGGCCCGCGCTGTTTCCCTAGCACGAGTAAAGAAATGCTGATGTATATATTGTCAGAGCAGAAAACCCAAACTGCCCTCGGAGGAAAACTGTGTCCCTGGAACAACGTTTGAAGCAAGCTACCTGAAAAGTTACTAGTTTCACTGTTTCACTGAAGAATCTTCAAAAGCTTATGTTTGGTTCACGGTGCTTCAAAATGGCTTTGTTTTGATTCATGCTGACATTAGATAGAATAGTTCTATGAATTACATGTATAGTAAATATGTTTTGAAAAACTACCTGCAGGCTCTACAAATGTAAACACATTTCTCTCTCCAAACTGCAGTGCATAGTACACCTTTAAAGCGACGTCCGCTGTCCACTGATAATCTGTCTTTTCAGCGCTTTTTGTCATTCGTTTCAGTGGAAACGATGAAATATTGCACGTACCTAACAGCACCGAGAGCTGAGCGTGTTTACAGCCCTCAAAGTGCAGAGCGATAGAGGTTGAAAATATATAAACTTTAGGCAAAAGAGCTCAGCGCTTCTAAAGGGTTTTCACCCACGACCAACACTCAGAAGTGCCTCCCTTAAATATTACAAGCTGAAAACGAGGTCTGCATTGGACATGCTGCCTAATGCCAAATTTATGTTCTCGTGCCTGTGTGTGTATCTGTTCTGTGCGCCACCTAGCCCGCTGCCAAGGCTTTCGTAGTAGTGCGCCAGTCACACAGGCCCCGTCTTCTATTTCACTACAAATATCTTTGTTACAAGGATAATGAGCAAGCTAAGCAGTTTTGTGCATGCAGGCGCACAGCAATCTTTTTCGAATAACTGAGAATGACGTTCCTCCTCTTAAACTCTTTCATGGGTGGATAATAAAGAGTGGGAACAATAAAATTTGCCTTGCCAGCCTCCACTGAAACAGTCTGTCGTTGTTTTGTTGATAAAACAGTTTCTAGGTTGTGTGATTTCCAGGAAATACCGCCTCATTGCTCTCAAGCAAGTGGCAGGCGGGGTGTCTGCCAGCCTTCTCTGCGGCCTCAGCGAGCGCCACAGACAGCCTCTGTGGCTCTGCACTCACTGTGTTTAAGTAGTTTATAGTAGAAGTATAAACTGGCTTAACTCGTGTATGGTCTCACATGTGAGACTGAACATTCTAATGATGATGTAACAATGGGCACCGGCTATTGAAAGCTATAGACCGTTTTCACAGCATTCATCTTGGCTTGTCATAGATGGATAAACAAAGGTGTAACCATAGATATAGAATAGCAAATATTCTATATCTATGGTTCATTATTCTATATCAATGGTTACTCCTTTGTTTACCCATCTACGACAAGTTAAAATGGCTGCTGTGAAAAGGGTCTATACAATTCTAAAATTGGCAGATATAAGTGATTTCTTCTTTTTTTTTTTTTAAATGTACACCTGAAAAGAGATAAATCTAGCCTGTCACTCATCAGTGTGTTCCTATTATCTGCGAGGCAGGTGACCTCTCCTTCCTCCCTTACCCTGACCGGGAGCACGTCCAGCCGGTCAGCCGAGTCATCCCGCCCCTGATCTGAACTCTCCTCCGGCGTGTTTATTTTGAGGGAAGGATCGTTCACGTCAAACAGAACCATGTCTGTCTCCCACACATCCTCTCCATATTTCACATAATCCACGAGGCACAGCTGAGGAGGACAGGATATTCCCTCTCTCTCTCTCTCTCTCTCTCTCTCTCTCTCTCACTCTCTCTCTCTCTAGGGAGAGTATTCAGGAACTGTACAGAACTTGGTTGGACCGACCCCTATCCCCCACACGAGATAGCCTGCGAGTATGCCTTCAACGACAGCCTCCAAACTGAGGTAAGGCACTGTGGTTTGACCCATTCTATATACAGACAGACAGACAGAAAGAAAGAAAGAAAGAAAGAAAGTCCCAGATGGAATTAGGTTACTTTTAAGTGCCCTGTAGCCTTAAGCATTTGAAATACTTGAAAACATTTTCATCTTTACTTTGCTCAGCCTGTGTGGCAACTGCACCTGCCACAATGCATCATCTGAAGTGTGCAGGAGGCAGGAGACAGTGAGTTATTTGAGGATGAGCCCGCAGAGATCTGTTGACATAAACATGTCGAGTTCAGAGAACAAGACTAATGGTTTATTGATGAGGAGGAACAGTGTGTTATCCTGTGAGCAGAGAATCACTCAATCAATCTGTTTGTCCCCTGGTGGGATATTTCTCATTATCCTTTCACAACCTTGTGCCTTTTTTTTTCTGCGCTCCCTCCTTTTCTGCAAAAGAACAATTACTTACACCTTCAGTTTTCTGGGTAGCAGACAGCGAAGAAAAGCAGAGGAGGACATGGAGGAGAGATATCATAACAGTCCCATATCATAACATAGGTTGAGATTCAAGCTCACGCACACACGCACACACAGGAAAATATACTAGAGCAGCTTTCAAAGTTTTGTTCAGGAGACCCACATTTTCAGAGGAAATATTCTTGTGGGTACAGTCTACAGTTTTATTGTTTTATTCAACATGTCTGTTTTTCTCGTGAGAGAACTTTGGCTTCATATGATACTTCCAGAGAATAATTTGCTGACCCATTTTAATCTTCCCACGCGACCCACGTGCGGGTCCCGAGCCACACTTTGAAAAACACTGTACTAGAGTGCTCATCCACTGGGGGCCACAATGTGCTTGGCAGTTCAGCTACCATACAGGTAGGTTATGTGTCTCAACTCACCCAGTCATCTGGTGTGAGTGATATTAGATTGATGTGATCTGCGGGGGCCAAGTAGACTTCCGCTACGTGGTCAAACGCTGTCTGAAACCGTCCGATCCCCACCGTAATGTTTGGATTTGATAGGAGTGGAAGGAAGAAGTAAATCATGGAGTGAAGTGCCCTGGCTTCTCTCTGAACCCGAGCTCGCTGAGTACAGCCTTCCTGCCGGGAGGGGAGCAGCTACTGCTTAACCAGTGTTATTTAAGAGATAGACGGTTCCAACCTGATCTTGTCTCTCTCTCTCTCTCTCTCTCTCAAATCTCTTGACACACACACACACACACACACACGCACACACACACACACACACACACACACACACACACGCGCAATACAATATTGATGTAATATATTGCTCAATATTTCAAAACCACGAATGATTCCATCCCCCCAAAAGAGTTACACTTTTGTGAGCAAAGGCCTTGAGATAAATCATAAATTATATACTTAAAAGAAATAATATTATAAGATTCATTTTCTAAGATCACTTTTTGTAAATGGTGGGTATCAAACTTTGGAATGAAACTCTTCAAATAGCACTCAAGTCCTGAACTCAAGACCACTTTTGGTCTCGTAATTAGTTTTACTTGGACTTTGTCTTGGACTCATACACTTGGATGTCAACTTAACTTTCCCTCCCTGCCCGAAAATATCTAAATATTTTTCAAAAGATGCACAACATACATTTTTCTCCACCAGATCTGAAATAAAATATTTGGCTGCATGCCTTCCACTCTTAGTTCTGGCCCAGCCAGTGGAATGTTGAGTTTTTTTTTATTTATTTTTTTTTTTTTATTAATCAGTATGACATGTACACTGTTTATTGCCTATTTTGGTTTTGGTCTTGAATAGGACTCGATTTACACACACACACACACACACATGCACGTGCGCGTACACGCAAACTTGTATCGCTCTACTCCTGCTGAATGTATCTATTTCCCCAGGCACCCTCATCACAGAAGTACTTCCTCTATGTGAGAGTCATGTACACTTTGGGCTACGCTGTCTCTCTCATATCCCTCACCATCGCTGTCGTCATTCTCTGTCTCTTCAGGTTAGTGGTGATGATCAGTGGGTGAATTGGCCTTATTCACTTCGCTGCCATTTTAGTTGACTTTGATGCAATGAAGGGTACGGATGCGGAGGTGTCCATTCACCTCAGTGTTAAAACTTGGCTATAAAAACACCATTTCAAGAACCAAAATAGTCAAACCAACAGGCAGAATACACTATCGTACTCATGATTACCTGACTCCGATTTTTCAGAGTCTCACCACCTTGTTTTTGTTTTTTTATATATATATGGAAGTGACTCACCTGCTGTGAACGCTGAAATATGTTCATATCATACTAAGAAAATAAAGATAGCAGCAAAGTGAATAAGGCGAATTGCTCAAATTTAACAAGTGGGATAACAGGCAAGTAAAAAGTTCAGTGATTCCTTGAAGTCGCAGGTGTACAAAGGATGATGCATTGCAAAATGTTTGTAAACAAGAGAGGTGTATTTAGCATAGTGCATGAATTTACTTTATTATCTCAATCTGAGTAATTTGCCTCCTGTTGCACCTGCCAAGAAGATCTGTGCACGGATATCTTTAAGTTCTTCAGGAAACAAGGAAGGTGCCGTCCTCATTCATCCTCCCTCAGACATACATGTGCCTTTGTAGGAAACCACTTTGCAGCTCGCTTTTTAATATCTAACGCTAATTTGGAACTCAATTACAAGTAATGACTCACAAAGTTGTATTACATCCTCTCTCCCCAGGAGACTTCACTGCACACGTAACTTCGTCCACATCCAGCTCTTCCTCTCCTTCATCCTCAGAGCTGCCCTCATCTTCATCAGGGACACTGTTCTCTTCTCCTCCGAGGACCACTTTCACTGTGGCATCTACCCGGTGCTTACTACCGGCGTCCTGTCCGGACTGTCTAGTTGCCTCATGCTTTAGAATCAGGAGATAGGATCCTGGCTTATGGGCTGCTCTAGCTCAAAGAAAGCTTATTTACTTAATCTCCCTGATGCCCACTGTGATAACATGAAGTAGCAAGCCTATAATGCTTAAAGATCCAGTACAATTACTTTTTAATTCAGTCATAAATTGCTTATTGTGGAATATTAATGTTATGAGTATCCATTTTTCAGCTTTAGATGTATTATCTGATTTGCTATAACTGTTTTAGTGCACCATCTCTCAGTAGATTGAGGGGGCGTGGCCTTCTGTTCATTGAGAGGAGATATCAAGTTAGTATCATAATACATGAAGCTTTCAAATGTAAACAAATTCACGGGACCAGTATGATTGGTTTCTATGGGAGATTAACATTGGCTAACCTGTGCTAGCAGGTTATAAATAAATTATCACAGTTGCTGTGGATGTTTTTGAACCACTAAAATTAACTAAATTGTAAACTAGTGTAATTACTTGTTTGTGCACAAGCTAGCTGATATCCTTTACAATTTCTGAGAACTGACTGATGGGCCAATCAGGTAACCAGAGTACATTATGTAATATCAAACAGGAAGCAAATTGGATATCAGAAATGGCTTAATTTTGTTAATATCCAGGGGGATGGAGATCAAAGGGCTTTAGTAATAATTTTCAGTTCTAACATTTTGGGTAATGTTACATCAACATACCTTCTGTAAAAAAATGCAATGAGATAAAAACAAGATTTTCATTGTACTGAATATTTAACCCTAATAAAAGTACTGTAAGGATTATTATATTAATCCTCACCAACGTTCTCCTCATGTGATAAAGGTTTCACCACTCTGAGGCGACCCCTATTTAGTGTACCCTGCCTTATTATCATGTTATTTTGTGCAGCTTAATGAGTAGGGCATGGCACCAACACTACCAGGGACAAGAGTCAATTCCAACAGAGGACACCCACACTAAAAATACATGTGCTCATGGTGTATTGGCCCCCAGAGTGGCATATAAAGCGGGGCTCACCCTGGCCCCTCTCTCTCCTCTGCTGCTCCCCTACAGGTGAGCTGTAAAATTGCAACAACACTGTCCAACTACTGCATCATGGCCAACTACAGCTGGCTGCTGGCCGAGGGCCACTACCTGTACAGCCTGGTCAGTGTCTCTCTCCTCTCCAGGAAGAGACACCTGTGGTGCTACGTCATCTGTGGTTGGGGTAGGCGGACCGCGTAGATTTAATCACACACACAATTATGCGGAATAAGCGCGGAATTTAGTGGTTGAGTCCACAAGGCACTCGTCGCTGGAACGTGTCGAAACGAGGACCGTATAGACTCAACTGCTAAATGACGTGCTTATTCCACCTAAATGTGTGTTGTTCAATCTACATGGTCCTCATTTCAAATAATCAAAATCTTAGTGCATTTTTACATAAACCTATTTATTCTGTCATTAGGTTCGCCAGTGGCAGTTATAATAGGTTGGAGCTGGGCCAGGTATCTTCATGAGGATGAGGGGTAGGTTAACTTAATACAACACTCAAGTACTGTATGTACATGTATAATGAGCTTAGGCTGCTTGAATGTATTGATGATATGTATGGGCTGCTTACGTTGTGTATGTGTGTGTGTGTTTGTGTGTGTGTGTGTGTTCCTTTTTATCTCTGATGAAGATGCTGGGAGACTAGAAGACATGAGTGGATCTGGTGGATCCTCAGAGTTCCTGTTCTTCTCTTCATTATAGTCAGTCCTATTTACGCCTTTCATCTCATAAAACTCTGCGCTACTTTGATACAGAATTTTGCTCTAATGCTGGACAATAATTATAGTTATTGTAGTTATAGTTGGCTTATTATTAGTAGTAGTGTTATTGTTATAGTTTATTTGAAAAGTTAAAACAGACAATAAAATGTGTTTGTAAATTGTCAACAATAACGCAAATGTTCACAAGTCTTAACATGATATGGTTAGAGATGACAGAGTGTATTGACATGCTAACATTATTTGTTCACAGGTGAACTTGTTATTTTTCCTATGTATCATACGAATACTCTTGGCCAAGCTAAGAACACAAGACATGCCTGGCAATGAGTTCAATCACTACAGGTGAGAGGTCTATTTGGCTGTGTCACATTTTGATTGTATAACAACAACAACAACAACAACAACAACAACAACAATAAAAGGTTTGCACATCTTGGTTATTGGTAACCTGGCTTACGTATGCAGCTCCATGGAGGACACAAAGGGGGCTGAACCCTTGTCGACATATTTGCGTAAGCCAGAGTAGGTTATTGGGTACTCTCAGAGGTATTAGGGACCTATAAAATGATTGTTAATACAGGCTTTCTTGCTTTTTATGCCAAGCTACAATGCAGACATAAGAATTATGGAACTCATGCACTTTCTCTTTCCTTCACATGTACAGTATATTTGATCACATTTTCTGTCCTTTTTTTTATAGGAAGCTTGCCAAGTCTTCTTTCCTCCTGGTGTCTCTCTTTGGATTGCACTACATACTCTTTGCCTTCCTCCCTCACAAAGTCAACAACTCCACCTATGAAATATGGAACATTATTGAGCTGGCTTTGGCCTCCACTCAAGTATGTCACCTTCACAAATAAATTTTTATGGTTGTTTAAAGTGGTTGCTTTTTTTTTTTTTTTTTTTATCTGTAGCATACTTTTCCGTATGTAACTGTCAATGCTTAGGCAAAATGACATTGTGTAATAATTGTGTATTTGCTGTTCCAGGGGTTCGTTGTTGCAGTTTTATACTGTTTTCTAAATGGAGAGGTATGGCCATTAGTCAAAATGTATAGGTGGCATAATGGAGATTGGGAATGCCACCCATGTCAATTATGTTCTTCCTGTGCCCCAGGACAGTCTAGTCAGTATTTGTGAACGTGCACCACTCTCTCCTAAAGCTAGAAATCAGACAGAATTTTGAATTTTTGACGTCACCTGGATATGAAATCTGGGCTGCTCCATAGATAATGAATGGGGCACTTATTTTGTGGAATTATAATGTATGTAATGACTTCTCAAACCCAAATGAGGTTTAGCATATATTCTAGTATTGCTACCAAGCCTGAAACAGAATTTAAACCTCATTTAGGTGTACGAGCTCACAAACATTTTAGAGGCCCACAAAATCAGTTCCCAATTTCAGCCCCTGGTTACACATCCAGGTGACATGAAAAATGTAAGGGTTTTCCCTCTTGAGAGAGTGGTGTATTTCTGAAATGTCCTACAGCACAGGAATAACATGTTAATTCTTAATGCAATTTTTTTTCTTTTTAGATATTATCATATTTTGCCTTTCCTAGTTTCATAAAACAATCATCAAAATCAACTATCAAAATCACATTTTATTTTTTAAATAACTCATGATAGAAACATTTAGAAAAAACCCTCTGTAAATGACAAACTATTTAGTTATTCATTGCATTGAAACAGAAAAATGAACTACTTAATCCACTGAGAACTTTTCATTTTAAAAAAATATGTATTTATTTTCTTTAAAAATGAAATATTAGCTCATTTTAGTATGTTAATGACAACATATATAAAAGTCATAATACACAATAGTGTTTATTTTCTATCCAAATGCAATGTGTAAAGTTTAATTCAGATGGATTAAATGTTTTGGGGTTTTTTTCTTTTCAACTGGGGTACCTCCCCTTAAAAACTGGGTGGCATTCCCCTTTAAGTTCTACCCCTGTCATGCATACTTTCTACTGAACCTTTAAGTTCTACCCCTGTCATGCATACTTTCTACTGAACCTTTAAGTTCTACCCCTGTCATGCATACTTTCTACTGAACCTTTAAGTTCTACCCCTGTCATGCATACTTTCTACTGAACCTTTAAGTTCTACCCCTGTCATGCATACTTTCTACTGAACCTTTAAGTTCTACCCGCTGCATACTTTCTACTGAACCTTTAAGTTCTACCCGTCATGCATACTTTCTACTGAACCTTTAAGTTCTACCCCTGTCATGCATACTTTCTACTGAACCTTTTAAGTTCTACCCCTGTCATGCATACTTTCTACTGAACCTTTTAAGTTCTACCCCTGTCATGCATACTTCATACTGAACCTTTGCCCTCCTGTGGTTCAGGTTCAGCATGAGATACAAAGAAGGTGGCGGAGGTGGAGGCTGAACCAGCAACTAGAGGGGGAGCCCAGAAGACAGTGTGGCTCCCTGAGTCAGAGCGTAGGGGCCCCTACCCATGTTACTCTGCTCGCCAGGGGCCCTGCCACATGCCAGTCCAGTCTGGTGTAGCAGTACTAGTTATAAACACACACACACACTTTTATTTTGGAATGAATGAGTTTTATCCAAAATCTATCTATAATATCTATAGGAAAAGCATTATAATGCACTTCTCTCTCTCTCTGTGTGTGTGTGTGTGTTATTTATTGACCAGTTAATATTCCATTGATGTTTAACCATAAGATTTTAAGGGTTCAATTTGAGTGTACTGTAAAAGTATAAGTTGTTGTCACTGTTTAATTTTACTTGTATGTATAGATGTGTGGACTTAAACATTGTGCCATAACCATAAATGCATAACCTTAAATAAAAAATGGTTAAAATAATCCAGATTGTTTGGTTCAATCAGGATTAGGGTGATGTATGGTAACAGGAGACACGGAGGAAATATAACCTATTGCCATCACAAAGTCTTTTCTTATCAACTGACCTTCAATCTTTGTCCTTATACAACTGACTGCTCCACCCCATGTATTGAAGCAGTAGGGTCAGTCTGTAATTCCTCCTGTCGTTTAACCCAATAGGTCTGTGAAAGAGTTCGACTGGGGCCAGGCTACCTATGGGTAAAACTTCACTTGCACACTTGCACCTCGTCTCATTCTTCCATGAAAAAGAAAACGCAAATTTTTATTATTATTGTGTTTTTGATAGAAGAATAAAGAGAGATGAGGTACAAGTACAGATCTGTTTCTGCAATTTGAGTTATTTTGGAATCTATGCACTACAACAGATACCAAAGGCTTGTAAAACATATATTTATCAAAACTGGTAAAAAAGAGCCTATGGTATTGTACAGCACCAGTTGTCTCTGCAAAAGAAAAAATACTTCCCCCTAACATTATGTGAATGTACTTTGAACAGAGAAAAGACAGTAGCCACCTGATCTTGACAGCTAAACTTACACAATAAGACAATTGCCTGCCTGTCCATTTGAAAGTAGGACATTCAGATAAGTGTTGTCAATGATTGTTGAAGGTCTCACATTTCTCTGTAAGCTGTTGAATTAGTCTGACGTATAATTTCATGTTTTGCTTCAGGCACTGCATTTGGTCTTATGAATTAGTTTTAGATGTCATCTGAAACAATAATGTTAGATAATATTATATTTTTGCATCCTAATAGTCAAATCTATGGGCGTGTCAAGTTCAATCTCAGGACACCATGGTATCCTGTCTGCATTCACATATTGTGCAAATCATGGTCATCAGGTGGGGTAATTCTCTATTACCGTAGATCCCCACGTAATACTACCATAGTCCAGTGTGAATAGGGCTTAGAGGGGACAGCCCTACTATTTTCCAATATATGGCATTCTGTAGGTGTGGCTGTAAGGAAGGAATGGAAAAAAGGCCAACAAAAAGGCTTTATTTGAACTCTAGCACTGTAGTTACTACATACAAAAAAGAACAGTAGAAAAGAGCGTTCAGATTTAACTTTAGTACAGAATACAGACAAACGTACTTTGCTGACTGTTACTATTGTAGCTAGCTAGTGATCCATAAGTAGAAATTTTAATGTATTGTCCATTGCACTGCTCTCTCTTGATGTCTACTTTCTCTGTATCTACCAAATGGCTAGGGGAACCAGGAAGCTGCTCGAGGGGGGAATTGTCCTTGATCATTGACATGGGACCCAGGTTTTGTCAAAGATTGCAAAACTAACTCTAGATCAGCATCTTGCACAAACTTTCCCTAGCTACATATTAGTTGACTAGGGGTCAACTTTCTAAAAACCCTTGCTCCAACCCAAAGTAATATTTCACTTTGGTAAAACATTGTCACTTTTAACACTATTACTCTTTCTTTTGAAGAACCACAGCTCCATATGTATTTATGCACAGTGAACAACATAAAAGCCTGAACAGTGTAGGTTATGGATATAGAGACATGCATGAATGCTCACCTAATTTAACCATTAGTTGTGGAGTTGTAAAACTGACCCAGATCCGCCTCTAGCAGTAACTTCACCTTCACCAAAAGTTGTTGCTTATTGTTTTCTAGTGAAGCACTTCGACTCTCCGTGTGTATGACATGTGTTGCACAGTTAAAATGGTCAGGTCATGATCCAGCAGTCCCGTCACCTTAGTATTTCCCCAGAGTGCCTCCAGGCAGTGCTGACACATTCATATGACAGATGTGGCGAGCTGCCATTCCATTTAGGAAGAAGAGGAAGACTGCAGTGAACTGGCCCCAGAAGGTCAGGGTGAAGCCCATCGGTGATGCAAACCCCCGAAACAGAGCTGCAAACACAACCACGCCTGTAGCAGAAAGTGCTGCGGCCACCAGCACCAGGACCGATCCCAGGCTCCACCGACGAGACGCATCCTGGCCTTCGCTCACCTGGGACATCACTTGGAGCTCCAGCCCGAAGATCGCTGCCACCACGGCCAGGGAAACCATGGACCGACACAGACACAGGCCTACATCGACCCCTACCACCCCGGACTTACCAAACTGGGTGGTGCAGCTAGGAAGGGCTGATTTAGTCTGATCTGTTAAAGGTCTGCTTTCACTGAGGGCTGTCTGCTCTTGACCAACTACAGCCTTATTAAGGGCACCTTCACCCACTAAAGCTGCACTCCCTCCAGCCTCCCCATAGGATGCCCTGGCCTCAAAGGTGCAGAAGTGCCACAGGCCGAACATGCGTCCCCCTGGTGCCTGCAGCCAGTGGCCATCACACACTGCTATGGAGGAGAGGACAATAGCCAGGGCCGTGCACAGGATGATCAGTCTGCAGATCAATACTTCCAGGAAGTGGGCCCTGGGCTTTGTCTGTGAGGGATAACCTCCCTGGACCTAGACGCCATGGAGGAGAGGAACAATGGTGTTCTGAATGAATGAATGAATGAATGAATGAATGAATGAATGAATGAACGACAGCATCTACTTAGCGCTTTTCAAGTACTAGGACACAAAGTGCTTTACAATGGAATAGCTGCATACATTTTTCAGTACGGGTGGCCCCAGTGAGAAGTAAACCCCTTACCTTGGCAGTGTTAGTGCCATGCTCAGAGAACCAAGCACTCTACCCACTGAACTGCACAGGACCACATTTCTATAAACAATCAAATATTTTATGTTCATTTGAATATTTCAAATATCTTTTATGTTTGGAGCTAGAAAGCACAGAGACACGCTGTGTTATCCTTGAGACCTCAATAGATCCTCACTCTTTCCTGAATAACCAGCCAACCATTAACAACTGGCTAACTGGAACCCAGAAACCATTCTCACGATTCTGAGTCAGTGCATAGAAGCTCAGATCTACGTTCACAGTTAAGGACGCCTGGTACATAAACATAAAACTACATTATTCGTTTTGACTCCTTCACTCAGCTAATAGTCTAATAATGCTTTATTCAACATGGATAGTAGTTAAGGGCAGGGGTGGAGGAAATAAATACTTTAAGTACTGTACTTGAGTATAATTCTGAGGTATTTGGACATTACTTGCTAGCTCCAAACATGTGACATGTTTCCGAAGTCCTCACTGGTTGTTGCACTTGCAGTGTCTTATCCTTTGAAATGTGGTGGAAATATAAAGTCCCTAAAATGGAAATACTGAAGGAGACCATTCAAGTTGCAGATAAACTTTAAAAAAAATTTTTTTTATTACTTTTGCTCCAGTCGATCTACACCTGCAAGTGCTACTTACTTTTAATAAAAGGGTTTGCATGCAAGATGTGCAATAAATTTACAAAAACTATATTAACTTTTAAACTTTGACATGTCAGCCATGAAGGAAACCATCTGGGCAACCATGACTGATAGAATGCATCCTCAACACAGAAATATGAGGACATGATAATGAACTGGCAGGCTACTTACTTTACTTTATTGAAGCTTTGGCACCTCAACACTTTTGCTTGTGTAGCCTATAATTTCGAATGGAAGACTGACTGCCTTTTACCAGAGAAGGCCTACAATTCAATCCGGGTATTTCTACTTTTACTTAAAGCAGATTCTACCACCACTTCATAAGAATGAGTTATTCAGTATTTCTCAAATCCTTATAGGATTTTTCCCCCCTTGTGATCACAAAAGGGAGGCATCACAAGAAGGGACAAGTTGGACATGTAATGCAACACCAAGCCTTTTCAACGTGCTTCATTCAGGGGGACAAGCAATCTAGAACAAAAACAGGCTACAATGAGCTGAGCACTATCCAGCTCTTAGTAGCCTTTTACTTGAAAATGTTGGTGGTCAATACATTAACTCAAAGAAAACTTAATGGTTTCCATAACATTGTAGTTAGGAATAACTTTTAACTGATTGATTTACAGTATTGAGAAAATGTACCTCTTTCACTGAAAATGTATTCAGCTTACCTTGACACTGATAGCTGTCATGTCTCTACCCCAGGCAGTACACCCTCCAAGATGCGACCACAGCGACCCTCAGATATCAAGTCAAAAGTTCAGTGAAAATGTTTGGCAGAAGTGTATGATTAACAAACATTGCAAGACAATGAAAGCGTCGTCGGAGAGGATGAACCTCTGAGGTAGTTGCCTTCCTCTCGATGTTCGACCCAAATGGTTTGGAGTCAGTTGTTTTAGTCGTTAAAAAGGTCTAGACGTCCGTCGTAATGAGTGGTTACCAGGAGCAAAAAGACGATAGAGGAAGAATTTGGGGTCCCCTGAATGAAAGAATGCCCTTAGTGACATCTGGCGGACAACAGTAGATTGACGTTAGGAGGGGCCCCCCTTGGTTGAATGCTATGTGCAAAACGGTTGCTATGTGTTGATATAAATATACCTATCAACAAAAACATAATAATTTGGTGTCTTATTACTGAATCTTGTTAACAAGTCACAGTAGAATATTATTATGCTTTTCCTGTGTTTTACTTACTCTACCACTGCACAGAAATTTGGCATTTCTTTTGAAAGTGGTTACAGTGGTTACAGGCAGCCATACTCGAAGAGAACTACACAAACATTGCATGCAAGGCCTCTGATCAACAGGCCCTCGTCAACTTGTAAAGTCGGAAATTTTTCAGAAAAGGTTTTCCACCAGGAAGTTGCACTCGAACAGCCGACTGGTAAATACCAGTGGTAAAGTCGGGCAAGTTCCATGATACCAGAGTTTACGAGTTGTGACAAATCACTGACCTTTAACCTTTTGTGGTGCAAATATACTTTATTATGAGCATGGAGTATCATGAGACATCATCATAATTATGATATTGACATACTGGGATTCCTAAAAGTTGATCAAACCAAAAACCAGTCAACTGCAGGGGTCATTAGCAAGTTTTTTTTCCCTTGAGCAAAGGCAGCAAATATGACGCCTGTCACTTACAATAGGTCAAGGAACAACATGCAGGTTTCATATTTTACGTTGTGAATGAAATGCATGCCCAAAATGTTATACTTTATTAACCATCCTGTAAATCATATTAGCAGGGAGTGTATTAATCTAAAAAGGCAAAAGAGAGTTCATGTGGAAATACTGTGTGTGTGTAAGAAATAATTGGACAACAACTTTGTTACAAGAAGTCTGACTTTATATTCGTATTACAGGAGTTCAGAGACTGTACAACCAGTTGAAAAAAAAATCTGCTTAGATAGATACGAGGTTGTTTGCTGGTGGAGGACGGGTTCTGTCTAGAATCTGCGGGTTTCTGTCCCCTAAATCTCTGCAGAACCGTTGGCGGTCCACTAAGCATTCATGTGCATTGTGCAGTAGTAGCAAAGGGCACACTCCTTGGGTTTAAGGCATTTCACAGGGGCAAAGTGAGGGCTGACCACAGTGGTGGTCACAGCTGGCATTTTTTAACAGGCAAGCAGTCAGCCCAGGCAGTTCGTGCTTACAGTAAACATTAAATTCCATACTTCTGTTTGAGTTCTTCTACCAACTGAATGTACTCGTTCATGGCATCCTCTTGGCTCTTCCCTGTAAAACAAAGATTTGAAACCAGTTTCATTAAAATACATGGATTAGCAATGCATGGTTATATTCTGGAAACAATTTGCATATTAAAATTCTGGTATGGGTGAAAGGAAATACGGCAGAATTATGAAAAAAAGAAATTGTTGCTCAGCCCTAGAGGTAATAATAACCTGGAAAACAGAACAGCAGCAACACTGAGCAGAGTGAGAATAACACCTGCCATTTGCCAACACTGGTAAATTTGGTCTGTGGCTGGTAGATTTGTCTATTCTACACATTAGCAGGTAAACAACCAACCAGACTTCTATTCCATGGGTGGGGGTTGCGTTTTATGTCATGTTTTTGTCATGAGCATGTAATGGCAAATTCCTAACAACTGAGTTGGTATTGGACACTTAAGTACTGAATCTTAAATCTTCTAAAATTCTATGAATTTATGAATCCACTAGCCACTGTGGTGTGTGATGAAAGAATCACCCTGAGACTGACACTGTAATATTCACAATGGTGATGATAAAGAACAGTGGCAGTTGTATTAAAATGAGGGATCACCCAGTGTGTTACCTTTCTCCTTCTCCCAAGCATCCCACTTTGCTTTCCCAGCGAAATCTAGCATCCCAGGACGAGCTTCAGAAAGAGATACACATACAAATTCAAGTAAATTAAACATGTAATCCAACAGAAGCCTTTTCCCCCCAAGAATTAAAAAAAACATTCAATGCTTTTCAGTGAGTCAATTTGGTTCATATAAGGGAACATCTTTTAGATACATCAGAAGTATACAAAATACAAATAAAAAGCCCATGGCCCAGTCTGTGCGAGCAGGGCCTTGCGGACTCTTGGCCAGGTTAAATGATCAAATTCCCAGATGATTCTGACAAAAATAGCGATGCCCTGCACATACATCATAGTTACTGTATCAGTGTTTCCTCTACCACTGAAAAGGTAGGGTGAGCAACCCTGCCTAAAAAGATTTTCATTTGTAAATCGGTTTCAATGGAAAGGTCCAGAGTCACGAGGGTTTAAATGCTGTTTCGGAGGCCTATTCACTCCGCCAAGAAAAAATCCAGACAAAGCACCCGATAGGTTTAACAGGAATAGTGATGGCAGAGATGCAGCAATACTTTTCACTGCCGATACTTTACCAAACTTTAAATAGGCTATCTGCCAATATCAAGTACCAATCATTACTTTTACTGAACAGTATAGACAGAGACCATTGCTTTGGGGTCATTGGACAAAAATTATCATGATATAGAAACCCTAGACGATTTGCTTTGATTTCTGATATGTTGCGCTGCTTTGAGATGGCCTGGCCTGGTATTGGCCTGATATGCAGTACTAGTATCCGTGCATCCTGATGTGGTGGCATGTGAAACACTGCAGTGATACTGCAAAACAGCTGCAGTTAGCCAGCTGCTGTCTCACCAGTGTTAACGTCGCCCACATTGGCCTGCTTGAACAAGGCGTAGATCTTCAGCATCTCTGCATCCACTGGCTTCGTTTTCAAATGCTTCACTTCCTCAGCAGCTGTGTCAAACTTAGCCTAAAGGGAGAAGAACATTTTTAATTTACAATGCTATGAACACTTTAGAATGTTATGAATTAAAGTGGATGGACATAGTTTTGAACCTTATAGGACAACACAGTCCATCCATTCACTTTAGTGGATGATTTAGTGGCAGTTCACAAGTGAGCCAATTGATATAAAAGTTTTATAATGCGGTATAAACATAAACCAAATGGCAGCAGGCAATAGAAAGACTTTCAAACTATTTCAGATAGACAGTTACAAAAAGATGGCTGGTTGTTAACGTAGTTGAACTGTGTTCCGGTTGTGATGACTGAAAACCTGACAATCTGCCTTAAAGCACTTACTGAGCTCAGTGAAGTATAATGATGTGACCGGAATGGCAGAACTATAGAGAGGCCTAAGCTTCCCTCGAAAACCCTTTCAATCCGAGTAAAAAGACAGTTGCTTCAATCTGGCAACGAAATACATTGTCAGAGAAAAGCGGCAATGGGCTGCCAAGATATGACTAGAAATACAATGAGCCCCCAGATTCGGCCAAGCCCCCTTCCAAAACAAAACAGAACCTCACACTGGTTGGGCCACCTTGGCAAGTGCCAAGTATGCCAGAGGGGAAGAGTGAGCTGAATACTAGTGACCAATGTTGAAGCTAAAGTAGGCCTCCCATGGTAGAGTACTGGAGGGGATGTTGAGGGTAAACCTAAACTCACACCTATATATTTGGGAAATAGAGTTAACCAACCTTTTTAACCTGATATAGGCCTAAATCTTTATGATTGAAATTCATTGTATAGGCTAGATGACTGATGCAAATTAGTCTACATGAAAATGAGGTATTTTTAAGGAAATAAGACAAAATACTACTATTCGGATAATGGTGATTATTGTCATTATTGTGATCATTGACTGGAGTTCATAATTTACCCACCTTTTACCATTGCATCACTGAGGAGGAGTAACAGCAGAAACGTGTCTCAAAACTGCCCTTTATATAGAATCTCTCTCACATATATATATATATATATATATATATATTTCACTATGGTTCATTTTTACGAGAACAAATACAACCTAGACCTATATAACCTAGACATATTGGAAATTGGAAGCAACTGTATCACTAATTTTCAATGTCCTTGAAGCAGGTTTGTACACACAGGCTATAACCAACCTTGGCAGTGCTGGCACTGTCAGTACCAGGGCTCGAACCTGCAACCCTTTGACTACTAGGCGGCCTTCCTAACCAACCTGCCGCCTCTTGCAAGCCTGACAGCAACAGCCAATATTGGCTTAGTGCAGCTAGGCCTATTCTCATCTGGACATGGTCCAAAAGCAAGGAAGTGACAGCTTTGCATACCGTAGGACTAGGCATTGATGGAAAACCAATACTATGGAGCCATTTGAATAATAGAGCATATGCAAAGACAAGAGGAAACAGGACTGGCTTCTATTAAGCAAGTATGGGGCTGTCCCGGGGCTCCAAAGCCTCAGTAGTAATTATCATTGAATAATTGAAGCTTCATTCCTCCCACGCAAAAGTTTCAATCTGGTGGGTAAAAAGGTTTTCTGAAAGTTCTTATGATGTCCTTGTCTGAGAAGAGCTGATTTTTCAAATTAATGTTGGATTATTATTTCTATAAGCCATTTCTTATGCGGATGAAGGTAAATGTTTGGAGTGGTAGAAAACAACAACCAAAAACAAAGAAAACAAAGCATTTGAATAGTGATTTTGACATCAGTTACCATGGTAGTGATTGAAGCTTAGAAGCATTTGGGTTAGCCCTACACAAGTCTGACATTACATACAGAGGGCTTTAACAATCAAATAATAGAAAATGTGTTCCAGTGGTGTGTAATCGGATTTTCTTTGAAGAAATCCCAAAGCCAGTGGCATTTGTCCAGAATGTTGCAATGCATGTTAGGGAATTGCAACAATCTCAAACAGTTGCCTCAGAAATCTAATCTGTTGAGGTCTACACCCAGGGGCACAGCAAGTAATCCTGGGCCCTGTACACATGATGCATCTCTGGGCCCCGCCTCCCCTCTTCATCCGCACCTACATACAATCTCACAAATTAACTGACTTTACATTTATATAGGCACATTCATAGTAGAAATAAGGGCAGCACTAATTGGCTGTTATTACCACACTTAAAAAAAATTGCACATCATGTTGTGGTCAGACTAATTTTTGGCCATGCCATGTTTCCTGGCATGCCTGGACAAAAGTGGGCTATAGCCTACTGGGTATGATGCTGCTCACATTTCACCGCTCATCGACCAAAATCCTCTCAGCTGCTCCCACATTGGTTGGGCATAGGTGTGTCAAGCGATTTCACAGGTCAAAGTTGAACTAATATGAACTTTGACCAAGTGAGCGAGGCAGCATTTCTTTATAACGGAAGGTGAACGGTGCGCCACAATCAATTCACGTGGTTTTGAATGGTGGTGAATGACATAAGAAAAAACATTAGCGGATAAGATATGAAAACAAAAACATTAGTGCAAATGTGACCATGGCATCAAGAGGGCAGGACCTGAATAAGGGGAGGAGGGGCCTTGCTTCTTTTTTTTCGTCAGATATATACAATTTCAGACCAACACAATCCTGTTAGTCCAGAGCCTCTGAGGCCCCCCCAGCTTGGGGCCCTGGATAGTCAGTTCCAATATTCCCCCCACTTGCTACACTCCTGTATACACCATCTAATCTCCGATGGCCTCAGATAATAGGAGCAGAGATCAAGTTGCAGAAACTGACACTGGGTTATAGGCTACCATCCTCCAGTCACCTGCTACAAGATGTTGTTCAGGTGCATTCCAGATCACGATAGGAGAGGTAATGCGGGTTCACAAGACCACAATGATCCGTCTATAAAACGTATGTATAGTTCTAAACTCCATCGCTGCTGATCATACACACACACACATATATATATATATATATGTAAATAATACTGAAATGAAATAAAATGAACAAAAGTGTAGTTGGCCTGCGCATAACGTGTGCACTTGACTTTAACGCAACATTTCCTGGCACGCGGCAGAAGCAAAGCTGTGCTACGCTGTTGGAACATTCATATAAAATTATGATATTGGCAGTATTTTGCACACGGAAGAATGTTGTTTTAAGTCCACACACAGCTTAGAGGTAAAAGCCATCTTAACAAGACTCAACACCACACCCTAAAACGAATGACAATGTGCCTCATCAACGATTGGCCTACGTACGATCAAAGAATAAATCTTAGGCTATTGATAGATCTGATGATACTGATCATGTTCACATTCAAATGCAGCAGAACGATGTCATTGCCAACTGTCGCTGTTGGCCAACTAAAGCACTGGTTAGACAAACAACTTTGTTCATCTTCATTGTCAATGAACAAGCCAACATAGGTTGAGGGTGCGATCATCTTGGTTAAAATCGAAACGTAATTAGCTACAGTAACGGTACTTGCTAGCTATATTCCCTCCCATACTTGAAACATGCAGCCGAGGTCAGCAAATAGATCTTAAAATAATATAAATACGATACAAACCTTGAGATCAGCCATGATGACAATTCCTTTTCACAAGAGGCCCCCTTGCTGTTGAAAAGACAGACCACGGTAGAAAGTCTGTCGGCCCTGACCTGCACGCTTCAGTGCCCCTCCACGCCTCCTTGATTCTATTGGCAGATTTCTTGACTGACATCGTATCCAAAGAAATCCATTGGTTGGGGTGATCAAGGAAACCAATCAAAACCATTGACAGATGAACAAGGTAACGACAGGTCACCACTGAAATTGGGGCATGGGTGGGCCATGACGCGCATATATGTCTACAGTCAAGGTACCCCAGTTTGGAATATTTTAATTTTGCCCACACAACCTCTTCAATTCATGTAACCTTGTATCCAAGTAAATAGGCTGTAATTCACTTTCAATTCTATGAATTAAGTGAAGTGGAAGTGGATTTTCTTTCAAATTCAAACTGAAAATATTCTGATATGAAAAGGTTGTAACATTATAGCTATCTAGCCTGTTGACAAGTGGGCCTAAATGAGAATGAGCGTTCTATCATCAGCAAGTAGTACATGGTAATATCTGTCTAAATGTTGAATGATTTTAATATGAATCCATTTTGAAGTCTCTGGTCACCTGACCATGGTGCTCGACAGTCGATACATTGAGTCTGAAATATTGAACAGTGCGATTGTTCTTGCCTGATTAAATCCCGGAATTTTCTTCTAAACAGTCTGTTGTCCTATCCTAGCGTAATCTCTGTTTTACCGAGATTACATCAGTAGTTTTGTGTTTTAAAACATTTTGTTTCCTATCTGAGTCTGCACCTAACAACGTTAGGCTATGGATAGTGAAGTTGTACTAACTGTGCGCTTGGTTAGGTCTTTTGAGCACAGGAATTTCAAACCAGTTGTATTTCGTGGCGTGAATCTAGATCAGACAGCACGGGAATTCATTCAATGTGTGAAAGACGGTGAGTGCAATTTAATTCGCTGTTGTGTCGATACAGTAGCTACGCGAACATGGGAAATCTTAACCCTGGGCAAAAATTACATTGCTAACAGTAAGTATATTCTCCTCCAGATATTGCAACAAGAGCAGGTCTTCCACCCCCGTTCAGGAAGTTTGGTTATGGTAAGTTTATGTTTGAAATCTAAACCTAGATAGGGGTCCAGACAACCCTAGGCCTAGCACTCGAGTGTAATCAGTGTTACAGTGTACAGTATAGTGGTGGTAGATGAGAAGGAAGGTATGCTGTGTAATCTGTCACTGTTGTCGCTTGTAGGGCTGTCCCCTTAGTTGATTAATCAGTCAGTTTGGTCTTAGTCGTCTAAGACTTTGTTCGTCGATAGTTGTTTTTTTGTTAATGTTTGCTTTTTTAAGATATATGAGTTATTTCCTGAGTAAATGGTGGATTTAAAGAAGTCCCTCTCCATGATTGTATATGGGCAACACAGTTTTACACATTTGTCCACCAACTAATCGATTAGTGTTAGGGTTGCGCGGTGGTTGTTTGCAAAGAGTTGACCCTGGAACTCGGAATATGAGTTTGACGAACACAGGTTTATTTGTCACAGAGTTGGAAGGTACATGTACATGGATTCTTTAACAGGTTAGAAATCGCAGACTGTAAACAGT
>OMKL01138653.1:249-12258 GCA_900302295.1 Parasudis fraserbrunneri | reverse complement strand
ACACACACAGACATACACACACAGACACACACACATACACACACACATACACTCACACACACACACACACCACTCCTCCTCTCTCTCTCTTTCTCAGTCAGGAGTTGGGGCAGCCAGGTAATAGATGTTTGCATCGGAAGAGAAAACGTTTGCTCACATCTGCCCTGCTCCTGTCAGCAGGAGATTGGCCGAGAGGAAACAGGTGTCAGCTGTAACAGGCAGGGGAGAGAGAGAGAGAGATAGAGAGAGAGAGAGGGAATTGCATTCATGAAGAAGGAGAATCATTTGAGCAGGGAATTGTTGCCTATAGGGTAGTGTTAGCATTTACAGTTTCTAAAGAGTGGAAAATTATGTTATTAGTATGTTATTACAAAATACTAATTGACAAATATCATAAGAACAATTTCCTTTTATGATTATAAGCCCTGAAATGGCCAATATAAATAAATAATAATAATAAATACTCCAGCACTCCATTAAATAACTTCAACTACTCTTTGACACCAAATGTTCTGACCAGTCAGATTTCATCCTTTTTTTATACTTTCAGCAGCAGACGTTGCAGAGTCTAAAATTGGATAATACCATGTTGTCCAGTGATGCGTGGACAGGCCTCTGTTCTGATAGCAGGCTTCCACCTCTGACCCTGTCTTCCTCATGTCAGACTGGGGAAACTCCTAGGCTCCTTTAGCAGTGTTTTGATCCAGCTGAGAAGCCCTGTCAGTCACAGACGAGGGGTCGGAGAAGCTCTGAGGTCATTACAGCTCTGAGGCTTCCCGGTGTGAAGTGCTGGTCCTAATATCACGCTCCACAACACTCTCAATACCCTGCTGCTGTCAAACAACTTCACCTTTGTCTTGCACTACTGTCTTGTAGTACTCTTGTACTACTCCACAGTACATTCCCCTTGCCCCCTCGTTAAAGTAAATGCCACCTAAATGGAACAACCACAAGGGAAAAGACAGGATCAGACAATAAGTCAGAATGTTGAAGGCTAACATCTGCACAGGCTCCATGGAACAAGTTTTCCAGTCAAAGATTTAGTTCAGTTTAGGACTATGAATTTCTGCCACAATAGCGACCCCCAATAGAACGACGTTTTAGTACAGACTGACTCAAGGGTTTATCATCATCTTTAATCTTTGCCTTAAAAATGTCTAAACTTTTCCCTGATTTCAGTTCCAGAGTAGCTTATTTACCAATCCTATGAAGGGCAAGTGATCACAAATGCAAAGTGCCTCAGTATTTTCAATCTGTTTCAATTACCACTGGCCATTACCTGCCTCTCAGTGTCTTTCCTCCTCTAATTAGCCTACTTAAAAAGTTAAAAAGAGTAGAAAATATCCTACTCTGATATGTGCTGTGACTCATTTCAGCATTGAATTGAATTGAATTGAAATACTTTATTATCCCGTGGGGAAATTCGGTGACCAGCACAGAAGGTGTTTATCAGATGCCATCCCATAGCATACGAAAAAAGGCTGGTGAGATACCCTGCTGTAGGTTTGATGTTCCCCCAGCATCAGCCTCCCCTCTGTGGGCTGGTGTCCACCTCACGGCCCCAGCGGGCTGGATGAGGTGACTGTCTGCAGGTCAGTCTGGGCTGCTGGTGATAAATGACCAGAGTCCTCAGGGCCAGTGCCATCTCTGGCTTCATGTCAAGCCCTGTCAGCCTCTGACGCCTCTCATCAGCCCCACGACTCTGCTTGTTGGGACACAGAACCTATATTTACCATCCCTCATCCTCGCTGTATGGCTGTCTGGCTGTCTGGTTTCATTTCTACCTTTCTGTCATGATATGGTAGCCAGACAACAATCTATTGGTTGTGATGTTCTGGACTGGAGGATAAAGCCCCACTCTCCTCATTTACTCCTCGCCGTCCCTGTGCTAACTACAGTATAGCATCTGCTCTGCAGAAACGAGTAATGAGTTGGGCTCCGTTTCATTTCCTTTCAGAAATCTTTTCAATTAAGGAAGATAACTGAAATGCTGTTTCCAGATTTAGTGAGACACAGATCTCACCTTTTTCCTCTAGAATTTGGTTATCAAAGGTGCTCTATATATTTTTGGGAGTCTGAGAAATGAAAGGGGAAAAAAAAAAAAATCTAGCCCAAGGTATATTTTCATAACTGAAAAAGCAAACCTTCCTCAGAGTTAAATTGGGTCCCTGGAACACTGTTTGAAACTAGGAAGGCCCCTGAAAGGTTACTGTTTCACTGTTGTTGTTTACAAAGGTGAATGCATTCGTTAGAATAACCGTAAGAGTTACATGTATAGTAAATATGTTTTGAAAACTAAATCGCAGGCTCTGCAAATGTAAACAAACCCCCCTCCCCTGAAACTGCATGGTGCATCTTTACTATGGAAAAATAATGAATATTGTATTTTTGTTGTGAGATTAAATCAATGTAAGTTCCAGTAACTACAGAGTCCTGATCAATGGGACACCTATGAGGATATTGTGTTACCGTAATAAGTGGATGTTAAGTGCATCGTTGACTCTGTCGACTGTGTTCAATACAGTACAGGAAATAATTATGGTTATGGCCAGTGCACACGTCTGTAATTAATACCAGCACAGTGGAGGGGGAACTGCTATTCGTGTGATTCCCAAAAGTTAATCTTATCAGAGCCATTAACTGTCATTGGAGGAGGGGGGTCAAAGGTTCAGATAAAACAATCCACCTGATATCATATTTAGGGCATTATTTTAGGCATTCCTAGAAATAGCAGTTTCCCTTTAGTTTAGCTGTGAACCCTGGCAATGCAGAACCATATAAGTCCATTTTAAGATTTTAGATGAACAATGTCTTCAAACCTAATTATCTAAAGTTTGTAAATGAAAGTGTTGCTTATATTCATAGTTAAAGACAGCATAGGTTGAGTCATTTTGGGTGATAAATCGCATTCACACTCCAAATAATTAGGTTTAAAGTTTACAACTGTAAATACATGGGCTGTCCACAATGTTTAAAAACTGACTTCATATGGTTCTTCGTTGCAAGGCTCCAATTAGGGATGTGAGCACAATTTATTGCATAGGCTACTGTATGTGAGTAGTTCTAGTTAACAGAGGGAGTGTGAGAGAGTCTGAGGCGAGCAGAGAAGTTGAGTCTAACCCTACAGGAAGCATTTTAATCCCTGCCATGGAGAGCTCTACTAGCAGGCTATGGTGAATCAACCAATCAAATCACTGCCAAGGTCTACAGGACGCCTGGTAGCAGTCTGGTGAGCTTTGCTCCAAAACAATAAAGTCAAGGAAGTCTTGAATTTCCCTGGAAGAGAAACAAATAGGATTAGCAGAGGTGTGACATGGGTGAGAGAAACAAGATTGTTGTTTGGGGCTTAAGGAACTGAACAAAGGAACAACCTTCCCCCTCCAACCCTCACGACATGCAATATCTTGGAATAGACTAATTTACAGCAGGCACAACCAACCTTACTTCTCCAATTTTCACCTTGCTTAAAGATCCCCTCCCCTCAAAAACGTGTTTTTTTCTTCATTTAACTCCTCTTGGAGGCATGACTTTGACTATGCAGATTATTTGTGCATAACTTGTCACCAGAGCACCCTTTTCACATTCTTCCACTGGAAGGGGGGAGCTTCTCTGTCCTTCCTCAAAATCTGAGCTGCCTGTGTGATGCAACCAATCCTGCGAACCTATCACGGTCCAATATGCAAATTAGCCACACACAAGGTGTAGAGATGCTGCTAAGCCATTTTCAGTAGTTTATTGAAGATTGTTGGTAAAAAAAAAAACATATCAACCAAATAGTTTTTCAATATACAACATTGTATATTATTAAAAACACGTGTGGAGGGGATCTTTAAAGGTATAATCTGTAATGCCGTTAAACAGTGACCTCTAGGCAAAAGAGCCCGACTTGGTATTGCACTTTGTTTACTTTTTTGTTTTGGTCTAACATGTGGGTTGGAATTAAGTAACTTATTATACTGTGAATTTCTCCAGACCTCTCTTGGTAGAGCCCAAAGCGTGGCCAGCAGTAGCAACCCCTCCCCTATTCCCACTGAAATCTAGAGATCGCGGTTTGACGACATTACAGATTCTACCTTTAATTAACAGCGGGAAGAGGACCAACCTTCTCTCTTGAAACCTGCGATTTATTTCTTACAGTACCTCTCACCAAGTTTCAAACATCTTGATCTCCGCTCACCTCTTTAACAATCTCTGAGCATGTTTTTCTCCGGCAAAGTAGCCAGGCGGCCGGCCAAAATGCCCCCAAACCGCAGCAGGTGCTGTGAATATAAAGCAGAGGAGGAGTGTATCGATCTTCAGCTGCCTCCATTTGGTATGCAAACAAAGGCCGGGCAGGACCCTGTGGAGTGGCCTAGGAAAAGCTGCAATGTGAAACCGCTCATTTCATTTACCAACAAACAAAGTCACGTCTTCAACATCGCCTGCATGTGGCACACCGAGTCCAGCGCCACAAAGTTTTCCATGATCAACTTATATAAACCACTTAGTTGCTGTAGCATTTTAGCACAATTAAAAAGATTTACATCAATCTGCTGATTATACAAAAGGACAAAGGTCTTATCCTCATATTTACATACAAATATAATTATATCTATGGCTAATTGAGCCATATGGCCATCCGGTATGACATTTCAAGTGTCATCTGAACTGGTCCGTAAATGACTGGTAAAATGTCAACTGAATAATTTCTGTTTATCCTCAATATTTACCCAGTGGGTCAGATGATGACACAGAACACTAACAAAATAATTTATTCTACTCAAATATTCACAGTCTGTTTGAGCATGAATATTCAACTCTTATCGTCTCTATATTCAAAAGACCTCCCATGTTTTCATTTAAGAATGTGTGCAATGTAAAATAGCTAAATTTGTGTGGGGACACTCAAACAGGAGATATAAAAATCGAATTAGTATGAAAAACAGTCAGGGGTTGTGTTAGAGTACCCCCTCATATGTTTCTGTTACAGCCAAGATAATGGTCTGTAGAGGGAGTAACGCATGGAACACACAGATGTTAGCCCACTAGCATGTTCCATTAGCCGTGATAACACATCGCTCTTTCTCCACTAACCCCCTTTTCTCTTCTATTCACAGGCGAAGTAACGTTGATGTGCTGAGTTTAACCCTGGGCCGATACCGCATGCAATGGAATGCTTATGGTGGCACAAAGCAGGATATGGTCAATGACCTTTCAATTAAATCAATTCAAAACCACAATTTACTTAGTAATGATGAAGCTAAATTCATTCTCAGCAGTTTCCTTATAGACTGGACATAGGAGCCTTTTTGAGTGCAAAACAGTTTATATTTTCAAACTCGGAAGAAAATCCATTCCCTGAATTTAGAGTGAATTGAAGCCCGACCATGGTGCAAAGGATAATGCACACTGCAGAAGTGGATTTTAATGTTCAAAATCATCTGCTGTGGTATACGGTTCTTGGCATCTTGCCCTCTACGCTGTTGATAAAATATTAAGTAGCAAAGTGTCACTTTACCGCTTGCCAGAATGTTCTTATAATAGCCCCATCCAGCCCTCATATCAGCACCATGCACACAGAACTTTAATGGTGCCAGTTAAGGCTCCCCTAGCTCCAATCTCAGTGCCAAATCCCAGCCTTTGAACTTAATTTGTCTGCTGCTATTTATTTTGTATTCACTTATTTCACTTATAATATCTAATAATATTCACTGTTATTTGCCTTGGTTGAATGCTGTAATTACAGTGTCATGTCAGACCGTCTGTACAGTTTGTGTGGTTTCCTTTTTGGTTCATCATGTCACTCCACAAATGCATGTATTGAAACGTTGAAACAGCAAGGTTTTTCTCAACATGTGCACATGAATCCGAAGGACACAAGTGTTACAGATACTGTCAAAGACACGTGTTGCTATTACAGTATTGTGAAAGAATCTGGGGCGTACTCCAGTCCCAGTGTGTCCCAATATTTACACAATAAATAACCTAATTTTTAGAAGGACTACAAGGCAATCCTAATTGAATGCACATAGCGTTGTAATCCTCGATTAATTTATATTACAGTAACCAGGATTAGAGAGGACTTTTTTCTACTGTGGGGTTTCTTTGCTTTCATTGAATTTAGGGGGCTTATTTATAAATGGGTCAACTCTCAAATTAAGATTGATGACAGGAAATCATATAATTTCAACGGAAGTCAGTGACATGAAGCTATACAGACTCGCCTGACACACGTTGCTCTGTGACGGACGACAGATCCTGGTGTGACGGATAAGCGCAGATTCAAATTGAAGTGGAGCTGAGCTCAACTCTTTCTCACGCTCTGATTTGTGTTAACAAATTCACAACATAGAAAATTACGTTTCTGCTGAAAGAGATACAGCCAAATCCCTGTACCTTTAAAAAAAAAAAAAGAATTTGCAGAATAGGCTCAAGTCTGGGATCTCTCCCATCTCTACCGGGGATCTGGTTGATAAATAGATCTTAAGCTCCCTGGATGATTTGTTGTTGTCTTATTCAGACTTTACATGTCGATCATTGTTTCCAAATTCAGCTCTGTCCACCATGACCTCAGGAGCAGATTGACAACAGCTCGGATGTTTGTGGACTTGGTAAAGAAGATGCTTGCACTGGATGCAGCAAGGCGGATAACACCCAGTGAAGCCCTTCAGCGTTCATTTGCCACAATGAGACACTTCCTGGAGTGCTACCCCCACAGCTCCTAGTAAGGCTGCTTGTGTGTGTGTATGTGTGTGTGTGTGTGATAGTTTGTGTGTTACTGCTGTGCATAATATGGTGGAAAGATTAATGAATGATCGATTGATTGAAATATTGATTGATTGATTGGTTGGTGTACTTCCAGTGTTTACTCCTGCTCCAAGATAGTGGACATCGCTGGCGATGATGATGATGATGATGAGTGTGATGACAATGAGAATGTCACCGCACTTCTTGCTGGATGTGGCACTACACCGGAGTGTCTCCCCGACGCCTCCCTGGTTGGATCCAGCCTGTTCCGTGATGACCGCGGGACAGAGACACCGGCCCAGCAGCGCTGGAGGTCAAGGCTCCATCTCCTCCACGCCCCTCGGTAAAAAGCACCGAAAAAGAGGAAGAAATATGGCTGTTGCTCTCGTGTCTTTCCGGAGAGAGTAAGGTGAATAAGGTGGAGCCCGCAGGGCCTGCCAAGTGCTCCATCGTGAGAGACGACGTCACAACAAATCCTGACACAGAGGAGGAGAACCGTGGCTGCTGCTCTCGGCTCTTGTGCCCTACCGGGTGAGGAAAACCCAGGTCAGTTGCACTTTACTCTTCATGGTTTATTGTAATGGTAAAATCACTTCAGTCAAACTAAAGTTATGATAATATAACATCCTACAGTGCCGTTCCTCTGTAATGCGGGCCTGTGAAGCCTGTGGAGACATGTGATATTGGGCCATACAAATACATTTGGATTTGTTTTTGGCATCTTACATCTGATTTCCTCTCCTGTTCTTTTCCAGTCTACAAAAACATATTTTTCTTCTTTTCTTGCCTTTTGAATACATTCAGAAGCATACCACTCTTTAAAGGTAGAATCTGTAATGCCGTCAAACAGTGACCTCTAGGCAAAAGAGCCCTGCTGGGTACTGCACTTTGTTTACATGTTTTGTTTTGGTCTGATGTGTGGGTTGGAGTTGAGTGGGGATAGTGGAGGGGTTGTTATTGCTGGCCACACCTCAGACAGATCTGGAGAAATTCACAGTATAATATAGGTACTAAACTTCAAACAATCTGTGCGTGTTGCACTGTGGACTCTTAGAGAAACCCATATGAAGTCACGGCAGCTTTATGTGCCTGCCATATGAAAACAATAACCATTCAAAAAAATGAAACTAAAATTGTTAGCTGTCTCAAATCTGTGTTCGCCCTCAGTCGTTTTTCCTCAGAGACAGTATAGTACACGATCCATTTAACAATTTCACATGCCCTGACGTCTCTGCAGATATTATTTCACCTTTAGTGCTCTCCACATTTCACTGAACTTTTAATGCTCTGCCAGAGCCAGGAGAAAGATCTGGTGAAAACTCTGATAAAGTGTGAACTGAAGGGGGTAAAGGACATCCTAGCTGGGTTGTAGATATGTGTATCTGTATCATATCACAGTAATCCAGCATGGCACTCAAGCTGCACAACAAACCAAAATATGCCAAACAATGCATAGAACATTAGGACAGTTATTTAGAGGTTCAGTTCTTTACAAAAATATCCATGATTGCTGTTGAGCCAAGATTTGTAAATGATGGAAGCCTACCGGCCTGATTTGGGACACATAGAATGGAGGGCAGGAGAGACACGGTGTGCAAGTTAGGATGCAACTAGGGGCAAGTTAGGGAAGACTTAGGGGCTTGACGAATTGATAGGTAGGAGTGGTACATCCACCACATCATGAATGTAGAAATTTGTTTATGATGTGAATGTTCTCCACATAATGACATCTTATTTTTCACTTCTTATCTTAAAGAAATGAAAAATTCCTAAAGGAATTTAAAGACCAGTGAGGCAGTAAAGACCTACTCATCATATCATGCACCCATCCACACATGTACTGTAGGACACATCATCTAACTCGTCATGTTCAGATTCTCTCTCTCTCACTCTCTCTAAAATTGGTTAGATTTGCTTAACAAAATCAATCAAGGACTGAGGCTTAAAACTAAGGAGGTCCCTCCTGAAGACAACAGTGGGGAAGGAGGCTTCTGAGTGCTGAGAGAGAGAGAGGTATCCTCTCTTGGCTGAGAGTCAGCTGACTGTTTCCTAAAGCTGGATACTGCATCAAGAAAGGCTGCCTTCAGTCTGATGGATGGAGCATGGGGATATATTAGCCTGCATCAAATTACAGTTCTGATCTTTTATGGTTGAGACTACAGATTGTAGACAAATAAGAAGTCACAGAAAAAGGCAAAATGTACAAGTCAAATTAAAACTAGAAATATGTGAGAGACTCATTATACAATTAGACTAACGCTGTTGATGGTTGACAGCAGGGTATATCCCCGAAACACCCAGAATTTTCAGTAACACCTTTTGACCATGCCCTTAATCTGATCAAACAGTTTTGCCTTCAAACTGTCTTTTTACAACTATTAAAAATGGTGGTCACTAGATGCCACAAATGAGGTTTAGTGCGAATCAAGTAAATGTCCTAAGAGGAGGGAAAAATGTGTTTTTGAGAAATCTAAATGACCATATAAGGACCCTATTGTTTCATACTTTCATATTGATAACAATGGTAGGATATCACAAAGTAACAACACATTTCAAACTTGAGCATGATTGGACAAGCCGCTCATTTAAAAACAAAATGGGAATAGCGCCACCACGTGGTGAAATGAATCAAAACTTCATATAGGCCTCCTTGCTGTCATAGGACAAACATATTTTGTCATACAAGTGTGGTGCAAATCGGACAAAGCATTCATAAGTAACATCACTTCTTGTTTACCTTGTGTTCTTCTGAAATTTGATCGAATCTATGGGTCATATGGTTTGGCTTATAATCTATGTAAATAGTATATATTATTATTTTAATCGTGGGAGGTCCAATAGAGTGGACTTCCTGGATATCATTCCCATGACTGTACGACTAATGGGTCAGGAGATACGCTCATTTGAAAATTTAACTTTTGGCCTGATGGTGATGCTAGAGGAAATGGCATGGGGTCACCAAAGTCAATAGGGTTCTTCCTCTAGGGATCATGAATGTGCACACCAAATTCGAAAAGATTAGAATAAAAACAATTAGAGTTATTGCGTTTACACCCAGGATCTGCAGCAGATGTGGCGGTCAAGGTGAATCCATAACATCCCGACACTCGTTTCAGGGATATAATGAACAAATCAAATGGAGGTGAGGAATATTTGGGCCTGGCTGTGTATTCTATTATGCAATGCACCATATCTCATCAGAATTTATGACTTTTTAATGAGCTGGTTGTTTGTATTGAAAATAACATAAAGGTCTGAATAAAAGCCATTTTGTGTGAGTGTGAGGTTCATTTTCCTGCAAAACCCAGTCTTCATTATGATTCATGAGACAATGATGTTTGTGAGACCAGGGAGGAGGGAGGGAGAAAGTGGCTGAGGATAAATCTCCTTCATATTTCTTGTTCAGGGTCATTTATGAAAACGTGTGTGGGAGAAGTGGAGTCATGAATGGGATCTGATGAAGTCAAGGTTACATAAAGGAAGCAGCAGGCGGTGGTGTGAACTTGGAGCTGTCAGTCATGAATCTACATTTATTACAACAGGGAGGAGTTATGTGAGAAACTGACAGACACCTGCACTCCATTCATCTGTGAGCGTGAACCATTGTATTCTATATTTGGTCAAGGCCATTCCCACAAGTCTGGCTTCCGGAAAAAACGGACCCATTCATCAAATGGCTCTGTCATCATTTGACTTGTGGTCCAAGAGTCTGTCACACTCTGCTAAGGCCATAATACTCTGTCACTCTCTGAGGCCGCTGGAGCTGGTCATTATTGACAGAAACATCACTGGCCATTAAGCTAGCTAGTGTTTACAATATCTAAGCCTATTTGTACGTTTCCATTAAATTCCTCACTCGGCCCCATATTGCACTTATCGATGACCCACTTCAGGATAACACAAAGACATTTGTGTCACTTTGATGCATTGTCATTGTTCAGGAAAATGGACATTGTAAAAACGGACATTTAATAAATATTTTATGGACCTTTAATTTATTTTAATGTTGTCTCTAGCATGCATTTTTTTTTCCAGAACAATATATCCAACACTGCGTGTTCAGAATTCTGACCAAAGGTAATTAGGAGTCACAAGAGCCCATTACAGCACGCGTGAAGTGATCTTTATGGACTCTTTTATGGGATTCAGGAGTGGTCTGTTATCGGTTCGTCGACGGAGTGAGGGGTGTCCCTGGGGATCTGAGTGTAGCAGGCGCTGGGGGTTTTCAGTTCTAGCCAGTCATATCTCTGCACTGGAAAACCTCTTTGTGCCTGCACTCCAAAATAAAAACAATATGGATCAATGTGAAGTGAATTAGCAACATGTAAATAAAACACTTCAACCTGAGGAAGTGGCACTGGACAAAAATTACGTTTGATGCATGCAGGGGGAAAAGAGTCAAAGTAAGGGCGCCTCTGCTACATCTTCTGCGACATAAAAGGGAAAAGAGGTGCGGTATGCTGTAATGGCTTTGCTTTACATCTATTACAGGCGTATTGAACAGAGTTACCGTTCATGGGTATCACGCAAACCCTTATTGTCATGCTGGGTTTTCACATTTCTAACTCAGTTTCTGATCACAATCCATGTCTCAGTTTCTGAATGTGAATATTCTCCATGAATGATATATGCTAGTGCGCAGTACACATCTCCCCCAGGAACCATTAGTAGGCTACTGGTACTATGCAGCCTCCAGCACTCCTTCCAAATCTGACGGATATATTTTACTGTGACTGCTCCTGGTTTTGCTATTCCATACTCAGGTGTTTGAACTCAAAGCAAACGAAAGCCTGGTTTTCTGCTGCGTGTTCAGCTCTCTGTCTGTGTGTTGATGTCATGAGTTAAATGAAGATGCTTTAAATGCCACCTTGCTTCAGCATAGTGTTCTTTTGCTCATTTTATTCTGTTTCTTATACCTGTCTGCCACATGTTAAACCTGTTGAAATGATGGGGTCAGAGGAATCTCCAGTGTACCAGGTGTTTAGGACAGACAGATGAGCTGGAAATGAGCAGCAAACATTTCTCTCATTAGCAGCCACACCAGGGAGCTGTAGCTGTCAGACAGGCTACATTCTACTAAAAAGAGGGCTAGCAGGGACAGAAAGCTGGAGCAGACTTTTTCCCCAAAAACATTCTCAGCCAAACTTGCTCTCCAAAATATTCTCAGACAAACTAGTTCTCCAAAACATTCTCAGCCAAGCTAATTATTTTCCTATCAGCTCTCTCATGCAGCCACTTGACTAGTGGTGATTATGAAAATCCTTCATGGTTTATCTTAGTCTG
>OMKL01138650.1:0-24892 GCA_900302295.1 Parasudis fraserbrunneri | reverse complement strand
TAACACACAACAGAGTAGGAGTTACGATGCCAATTTTAAGATCATGGTGATCAATGAAGCAGAGTCATCAAACAACTGTCGAGCAGCCAATAGATATGATGTTACAGAGTGTAATGTTAGGAGATGGCGAGCCCAAAAAGAACACCTTAAAAATGCAAACAGTCAGAGAAAAGCTTACCACGGTCTGCAAATCGTCTGCTTCCAGGAGATTGACAGGAGGGTGTATGAATATGTGACTGAAAAACGTAATGATGGTATGCCCATTACCAGAGCTGTCATTCAGCTGAAAGCCTTGGAAATCGCCAAAGAGCTCAACATAACACCCACCGAGTTCAAAGCTAGCTAACCAAATGATGTTATAAACAACAGCCTGTTGTTTTATTCAATGTGTTTTTTTTGTTGTTTTTTTTTAATAAAAAATGATATTCAACATTATTTTCAAATAAAATTATTTTCATTCTAAAAACAAGTCTTTTTCCAAAAATGAATCTTGAAAAAGAGGGGTCGTCTTATAATCAGGGTCGTCTTATATTCGGCACAATACGGTAATGTGGGATTATTATTTCTATATTTCTTATGCTGGTGTAGGCTATTCTTTTGAAGTGGTAAAAAACAAAACAATTTTCAAAGCATTCAGGTCAGCCCTGCATACATAAAATTGTTGTTGCTAACTGAATCAGTTGTGTCACATTTGAATACCTGTTACACATTTAAAAAGTATTGAAATGGAATTGAATGAAATCATGCTAAAAAGGTAAGATTTTAAAATGCATGCATCAAATTGTTGTCTAAAGAAAACAATCGAACCAAGTCTCTGTTGGATTGAATCGTTACTCCCCCAATATAATTACATAGCTATTTTGGGTGATCCTCTTCATTCTACGATGAGGCATTTCTTTTTTGATCGGAGACTGAAAATATCCCACCATCCCCCAGTGGTCACTGAATGGTTTAATGTGCATGGTAAATGTTGTAAACAAATCTTAGTCAATTTGAATATTTAGGAGAGGATCTGGAGTGGAATTTCTTGTGGACGAAGGGTATCACAGTCTGCCATCAGTCTCAGACACTTGAAGAATCTATTCAAGTGCACTATGTCACTGCCAGATCATCTCACTGCCTGTCTGATTTTCCTGCTTCTTTATAGATTCCTTTACAACGTTAGGCCCTGGATATATGGCTGTCCCTCCCCTGCCTATGCAGAATGAATTTTTCAGATACTCATGCCTGCCTGTACCAGAGACTTCAGAATCAACAAAAATTTATACCACATCTCCCTACCAAGATTGGAAGTGAGCATTGTTTTAGAATAATATATTAGCTTGAACTCCTGCACATGCAGAATAAGCAGAGAACTTGGGCAGGGTGAGAAGATCATGCAGTGACATTCTGAGGCTTCCTTGGTTGTTCATGGTGCCAAAAAACCCTAGTAACACTATGTTGTTGTGTCGTTTGTGTTGTGATTAATAAAACGTCTCTGGAATGGGTGAACTGTTTTGAAAACTGTTCATAACCTTTGTTTGGTAGGCAATAGACTTGATGGATGGTGAGCCTGACCTAATCTTTGTCAAAGAGGAGAACTATGAAGATCAGCCTATTGGCCAAGAGATGAGGCTTACAGATAACAGAAAGAGTAAGTTGTGCCCGTTAAAAAAAAAAAAAAGAATCAAACAAACTATTGTAATTACAACTGTCAGTGATGGAGGTTCTGTTCATTCATTTGACAGGTGGTGGAGGATTTGAGGGTAGCACATCTCAGAGAGGAGTCAATGAGCTTCAGCTTTACCCAGGGGAGTTAAACAGCTTCCCCATGACTACTGCCAGTCAGTCACAACAGGGCACACAGCCCACACTTATGGACAATTTAATAGAAGACTCAGCACTGGCCACTCTTGTTGACAACACAAATCCCACTTCAGCCACGGGGGAATACTCAGAATATACGAACAATATCCACATGAATGCAACAAAAGAACTGACAAACCAGAGAACTGGGAAGGCACCTAAACAGTTTGAATGCTTGTTCTGTGGGAAGGTATTCAACTATTTGAGCAGTTTAAAAGTACACATTAGACGACACTCTGGAGAGAAACCTTTTAGCTGTACGGTTTGTGGAAAGCGTTTTGCTCAGAAAACGTATTTGAAGCTGCACCAGCGTGTACACTCAGGAGAAAAGCCATATAGTTGTCAACAGTGTGGAAAAAGTTTCTCTCAGAAAAGCTCTCTGAATATTCATCTACGAACTCACACAGGGGAGAAGCCTTACAGCTGTGTGGATTGTGGGAAAAGTTATGCATACAAGTATGGGTTTAATCAACACCAGTGTTTCAATTGAGGGTTTCTACCTGATAAACATAAGAATCCACGTTTTAAGCCTGTCTGATTCCTCACAAACTGGGAGTCTTTTCTGTCAAGCTAAAAAGAACTTGGACCAGTATTCTGGTTTTTGAGATATTGGGAGTAGACATTGTTAGCATTAGCAATGCTAGTAGAGGTCAATGGGGGCATGAAGCATGTCTCTAAAAATGTCATGCTTCATTCATCCATTGACTTGGACTAGCATTGCTAACAAACGCTAACATTTTCCTCTTCTAATATCTCAAAAACTAAAAACATTGGTGCAAGTGCTTTTTGGATGGATTGAATGGACTCCCAGATTATGACCAATCAGATGGCCTTCTCAGAAATGTGGCTAATCCCTTTAAGTTGGGCTGCTTGTTGATGGTTGATACAAGCAACTCAGAACAGAGTTGCTTTCCACTCAAGTGCTCTCACTACTCACTCATGCACATTATTATTACATCATTCTACCCAAAGAATACTTTTAATATCTTTCACTTTTAATATCCTAAAGTGAACCAAGGTTCCTATATTATGACCTTGAAATGAACATAGGGACCAGCTATATAGAAGGGCACACATTTTATTGCCAAAAAAAACGTTTTCTTCTATCAAAGATACTTAAAGGTATCCAACGGAGTTGCAGGGTTGTCCAGCAGAGACTCAAGAGTCATGCAAGACACCTGGCTGTGCGCAAAACTGAGGAGATTCAGTCCTACACTGACAGTAATAACACCAAGTGCTTCTATGATGCACTCAGGCAGGTCTATGGTCCACAACACTCAGGAACTTCACCTCTCCTGAATGCAGATGGAACAACACTCAAAATACTTGCAAGGTGGGCTGAACACTTCACCGCAGTCCTCAACCTGCCATCATGCATAAATGGGGAGGCAATTGTGAGACTGCCTCAAGTTGAAATAAACCAGTCCCTTGCTGTTCCACCTTCCATTGAGGAAACCAGGAAAGCCATAAGCCTCCTCTCATCAGGCACAGCCCCAGGGCCAGATGCCATCCCAGCTGAAATCTACAAGGCTGGAGGGCCTCGTTTAGTCGAGAAACTGATGGACCTCTTCCAGTCTCTGTGGAAATTAGAAGCCGTTCCCCAGGAGTTCAAGGATGCCTCCATAATCCATCTCTACAACAAGACAGGCAATCGGCAGGCCTGTGACAATCATAGAGGCATCTCCCTACTATCAATTGCTGGCAAAATCTTGGCAAGAATCCTTTTGAAACATCTAATTCTCCACCTAGACCAGGGTCTGCTGCCTGAGAGTCGGTGTGGTTTCAGAAAAGACAGCGGAACCATTGACATGGTATTTACTGCCCAGCAGCTACACGAGAAATGCCAAGAACAAAATGCATTGATCTAACAAAAGCATTTGACACAGTCAGCCGGGAGGATGCAAGCCAAAACCAAAGTGGAGGAAGTCACTGTTTGAGAACCTTTGTTTGCTGATGACTGTGCTCTGGCTGCTGGCTCCTGGCTCAAATGAGGAACTACCAGCCAGTATGGACCACTCCTCCTCAGCTTGCAATAACTTTGGCCCTAACAATCGGCACAAAGAAGACTGAAGTCCTGTACCAACCTGCTCCTGGGAAACCCTACACTGAGCCCACCATCTTTGTGAATGACCAAAAGCTTTCAGCCGTTGACAAGTTTACTTACCTTGGCAGTACTCTGTCTCATGCTGTGCATAGATGATGAAGTTAACATTAGCATTATCAAGGCCAGTGCAGCCTTTGGACGTCAACATGACTGGATGTGGGGAAGGACTGGCATCAAGCAGGAGACAAAACTGAATGTCTACTAGGCTGTCATATTACCAACTCCTCTGTATAGGTGCAAAGCCTGGACAGTCTACCAGTGCCCACCTCCACCTGAGCTGTCAGAGGAAACCGCTGGGCATCAAGTAGCTGGACAGAATCCCTGACAATGAAGTCCTCAGCAAGGCCAATATTTCCAGCATCCCCACCCTGCTTGCAAAGGCACAGCTCAGATGGACTGGCCATGTGACCATAATTCCCTGCACGAGACTGCCAAAACAAGTCTTCTTTGGTGAGCTGAAAAATGGCAAGCAAGCGCAAGGTGGCCCCAAAAAGCGCTACAAGGATACACAAGGATACCCCAAAAGCCTACTTGAGGAGCTTTGGATTTGACCTGAAAAGCTGGGAACCCCTGGTTCAGGACCAACCTGCCTAGAGAAGAAAAGTCCAGGAGGGTGCAGTCCTCTGTGAGAGCAGGAGAAGCTCCTGTGCTATGTTGAAGAGACAGCAGCGCAAAGCTGCCAATAAAGGACTTGTGGCTGCACCTCGGAGCACTACATCCTCCCTGACCTGTCCAGCATGCTACACAATGAGACGTGCCATAGACATCATCAACTATGACGGACGAACAAGAACAAGCTGAATACATTTCCTACCTCATATAATGTTTGCAAAGTCCATTTTCGCTGTTTTCTTTGCTCTCATAATGTTTATATTCCATCACTGTTAAGTTTCACTTTTGGTTTTGGTGACGTTGTAATGAGTCTGACCTCATTTTGATTGACAGGCAGTTAGCTTGTTAGATTTCGAGGAAGATCGTGTAGACCAATCAAATTGAGGCACAAGGGCATGTTTCCACGCCTCCAGTGCACTCTTTGTTTTCTATGTCACACCTGTGCTCATGGAGTACATGTGCATCCTCATGCGCGTGCTGGAAAAACACACGATACACAATTTTCTGCGACCCCTTTCCTCCTACTGTGCGCTATAGAGTCAATTTCAGCAACTAGTGGTCATAAACTCCATTGGATACCTTTAAATGTAGAAAGTAGGCCTATTGGCAAATTACATTACAAAGGGTTTCATTCACCCCTACTGTATGAAAGGCCTGAACGCTTGGAAAAAGTGAAAAATATGTTGAAACACACTGACTATTCAGAATCAGAATTTTTTTTAAAATCAAATACACTGAATACACAGGACTTAGTCCTGGTGACTGTTGAGACTTCTACTTAAAGATCCCCTCCAGATGTATTTGCAACTCGTAAAAGATCCCCAAAGATCCCTTCCAGATGTATTTCCAACTCGTAAAGATCCCTTCCAGATATATTTAAAACCCTTAAAAATCTTCTATATTGAATAATAATTTGTATAAATGTTTTTTCCACAAAATTGTTCAGTGAACTACTGAAAATGGCTTAGCAGCATCTCAACACCTTTACCCTCCTTGAGAATGCAAGGATCTATCAATATCCAAGTAGGCAACAAACACCCAGTGATATTTACAAGGAATTCCAAGTTGGCAGCTTATATTCTTTCAAGACATGTCAATACCTATTCTGCTTCCTGTGTATATTGAAACTAAGGGTGTCAAGTTACCACATATTGGACCATGATAGGTTCGAACTATTAGTGACATCACACATGCAACTCGGATTTCAGGGAGGCCCTCCCTCTCCATGGGGAAGAATGAAAACGTTCTGCACAAATAACTATATATAAATCTGCATAATCAAAGTCATGCCTCCAGGAGGATTTGACCATTAAAAAACATGTTTTTGAAAGGAGGGGATCTTTAAGAGTTCCACAGCACAATAGAGACACATGACAACAGGACCTCTGACTTAACATACAGTGCACAGGGACAGACAAACAACAGACAGTAGACTACACTCTTCATGTACATGATACATTATTAACAGTCAGCTGTATGGTTGCAGCTATGGAAGGAAGCGTAGTGAGTGTCCAGTAGTGTATTAGTCTAGTGTACCATGAGGTAGTTATACTATGTAGAATAAGTAGCATGACGTAAGTTGTGAACATTAGAGAACACGGACACAATTCCTGACTTTCAGTGGCATAGTCTGCAAAGGCCGTAGTGGCATACTCTGTATGGCAGCATGAATGTGCAAACTGCTTGGGTAAATGTTCACGGACTAACAGAATCGGATTGCAGGGAGTTCTGTAAGGTAGTATTAAAAGGCATGGCAAATTGAAAGGATAATTTTGCTAATTTTCAACCTAGACCCTCTTTTCCATCATTGGACATCATATTCAGGTAAAAATCTTGTCAACTGGACAACCAAGTGAGTTGTGTTTTTCTGGGTGCTCAAGTTGGTTGCACCTCTCCTGGCTGCAATTCAATCCAACCTGGGATTCTCGCATAGATTGAACTGATCTTAGACTAATTGCCATGTCTGTGGGCCGCCACTAGGGGCAGAGTGGCTAATTGTGAGTGAGTGAGTGAGTGAGCAAATTAATGAGTGAGTGAGTTATGTAGTGACATTGCCAGTCATAGAGATGCTTTGCATAGAAAAACATAGACTTGGACTTGGACTTTTTAATATTGTGCAGAGTTCTCATAAAAACAACTTGCTCATTCATGGTGATTTTGGTCAAAATGGTGATGCCAGATGATGGAAAAATAGGATTTAGGTTGAAAATAACCATAATTATCCTTAATGTGGAAAATAAGAAAGGGAATCACCTAGTAATCGGGTTTAGTTATTTCTGTTGGAGTGGTGTGGGAAGAGTAAGAGGATATAGAGTAGGGGTGTGAGGCTGTACAGAAGAGTTCGTTAAGAAGGGTGATGGCCTTAGTCTTCCAAGAACCAGTACCTGTGTTGAAATAGGAGGTTGCCTGGGGGGGAAGGGGGGTTGGTTGTTGCTTCTTTGCCCTGCAGTTCCTTGATGGCGAGCAGCTGGCAGCCAATGACCTGTTCAGCAGTTGGGCAGTAATGCGTGCATTACTTTTTCAGGAATGAATAGTGTAACTAATTATTATACTAATTTGAATAATAATCTTAGTTACCAATCAAAAGTAGAATTTGTTTATCATCCTGTGATCCCTAGAATTTGATCAAAAAACTGTTATTTTAGGTCAACTAAAGCTCACACATCCTTGCATGTCATTTTGCTGTCTTCGTCACTTTGTTGAGTCCACTTTCAATAAATGCGCACACTCTAGCTAGAATATAATTTAGAGTTTCAAGCTTCTATGATCAGGTGCATAAAAGAGAAGAGGAGCTTAGTTTAGGCTCAAAATACTGGTTTATTTATTCATAAAATATGTATTAAAGGGATGATGAAATCCAGTGTTGATCTGTTCTCGTTCTTGAAGGTTGAAGTAATTTCCTATGTGGGAATGCAGGAATGGTGTAATTCCCACTGAAAATGTGGAGGGAGAATAATGGGCACGGTTGTGCAGTGTAGTTGATTCTCTCTCTCTCCTGAAACTAACTTGTAAACTTAGAATATAGTTGGTTGTGGTTGATGGCAGGGCTATGGATGTTGGCTATATCATTACCAACATGTTAAGTAGTGTAACACATTACTGTTGTAAGGTTGGAAAACTCCTGTGACCACAGCGTTAAACACATGGAAATGTTGTATTTCATGTTTGTAGGCTACTGATTTTTAATAGAGGGAAAAATGTCTTTATAGCCAAACTGCATAGCTTTCACAGTTCTAAGCAGGCAAAAAGCTGTTGGCAGTGTTTTTTTCATAATTACCAAACATATTGTTAGTCATTTCAGTTTGATCAGAATTTTTTCACCATTTCCCCCCATTTTCATATCGGGGGACCCCGACCCAAAGGTTGGGAAAGCATGCTTTAAGGGAAGGTCACGTGATGTGTGACGGCCAATGGATTGGTGTCCACTTGATACACAATATGTAGCAAAGTACAGTACTTGTATTTCATGCTTTGACTCAAACGCTACTTTTTGAGGAACTTGTTGCCAGTCACAAATATATTGTCTACAAAGAACAGAAGCTCTTTCCCTGCAATGATTGAACACGGCTACACATTAATGTCAGTGGGATAGTTGATGTGAGTTTCAAAATTAGGATCTTATGAACAGTATAATTGCACATCTAATGACAAAACCTATTCCCTGAACAATGATGTATGGATGAGAAGTAGCAACTCAATAACACTGATATTTTCCTTCAGGCCTGTGTGATGAACTGTGTTTTTGGCAACATAGGAAATTATGCGAGGCAGAATTACTATTAATATCAACATTCATTTTTGAAAAGTTCATGTTTAAATGACTCAAATGGGGGATGTTCCTTGCATATTAAACTCTTAGCCAGCCCACCTTATGTTTTTTTTTTTTACCAATTGACCACTTATAAAGAAATCATGAACCCTGAAAAATCATGCAATATATTGTATTAGTTCAATGGTAAAGCATGGTGCTAACACCACCGAGGATTATGGGTTGGATTCCCACTGGGGCCATACCGAAAATACATATTTTCCTCTGAGGACAGTTTATTAATAAAAAAAATACCATGGCATTTTCACTTCTCTCCCAAAGCTGCATAGAGCACCTTTAATATCTTCTGTAGGAAAAGGGAGCGGCACATACCTATATGGACCAGACTGAAACAAAACAAAGGCTCTATCACTGCAGGGTCTTCTCAGACTTTTTTTTGTTAAAAGTGATGGTCCCATTGTTAAAGGCAGAATCTGTAATGCCATCATACGGTGACCTCTAGTCAAGAGCCCCGCTTTTCTTTTTTGGTCTGGTGTGTGGGTTGGAGTTGAGTGGGGATGGTGGAGGGGTTGCTATTGCTGGCTGCACCTCAGGCTCTGTCAGTCTGGAGATATTCATAGTACACTATATATATATAAAACTATATACTAACTTAAACTGTGAATTGCTCCACACCTCTCTTGGCAGAACCTGAGGTATGGCCAGCAATAGCAACCCCTCCACAAAATATAAACACAGTGCAGTAACAAGAGGCACACTTTTGCCTGGAGGTCGCAGTTTGACAGCATTACAGATTCTACCTTTAACTGACCTGATAAAGCCCCAGGTGGATAGATGTGAAATATTACCTTGCAACTTGGATTTGCTGCAATTAAAAATAAAAAAAAATAGAATTTACACAAAGAAAAAAAACAGTTTATTTCATACTCCAGAAAGAAATAATGATCTATTAAAGCATTATCGTTAAGTGCACATTGACAGTAAAGACTGCTTCCTTGTGAGCAAAAATAAAACAGGAGAAATCCTTCCAAGCATTCAGAATCTCAATATAGGCTGAAACACTTCCCAGGTGTTCCTTCCTGGAAAATACCAATAAATAGATGATTAAAAAAAAGTTTAAAATTTTTTTTATAAAATAAATAAGACATTCCACATCAAACATTGTCAGAACTTCTGAAACAGAAAATGTGTCTAAGCACTGAACTAAGGCCTTTCAGTTGGGGACTAATATGACATAGTCATTGTAAATATGCTAACATGTTACTAGACATAGGCTACATGATGCAATTTAATATACATGCACTTTCCTTTTGGGCAAGTTACTTATTCATCTGTAACTAAAAGCTACTGCAGACCGGTCAAGATCAACTTTTAGGAGGTTTTCTATTTCTGGTGGATTCCGTCCTAGTCACGCTGTTTCTGTGAGCCATTAGATGGTGGTTGAGGTTCACCTTTTGTGTAAAGGTCTTACCACATGCAACACAACGGAAGGGTCGCTCCCCGGTGTGGATACGGAGATGGCATTTTAGATTCCCTTTCTGTGTGAATCTTTTCCCACATAAGTTACATACATGCGGTTTCTCTCCAGTGTGCACAACGTAGTGTACCCTCACAGCCGACGGGTTGGCGAAGACCTTTCCACACAAGTCACACGAGTGATGAGACCCCTGAGAGCGGACTGGAGGTACGCATACATGTGTCTTAAGTACGCTCCTCACAGGGAAGTGCTGCTTACAAATTTGGCAGAAGTTTGATTTGTGACTTTTCATATGGTTTGTTAGGCTACCCTTATGGAAGAACGTCCTGCTACACACGTGGCATGTGAATCTTTCTTGGTTTGTATCACTAGTGGTTGGTAAATTAAATGTCTTAATGTCATTGCCTGTCTCTCTATTGGGAGAAGTATTGTTTTCATAGTTCTCCGGTGATGTTTGCTGTTCATTTTTAGTGGGTTCACCTACAGTGATGGCGGACGGTTCCTTTTGGCTTTCTTTGATTAACTGTATGTCACCATCTTGATCATCTTCCTCATTAACTGGAATGAGGTGTGTATCATATTCCCCCTCCATTCCATCGATGGATATAATCCGCATGGAATGTTCTCCGAGACCATCTTCAGGCATAGACGACTCCTCTTCCTGGTCAAGTGACAGACTGCCAGTTCCGTCGTCGTCGAGGGAGTATTCAATGGACGGGCCCTCTGTTTCGCTGGCCACACAGTCTTCATCCTCTAATGCACAAAATATACAGGAGACAAATAAAACTGAGATCTGAACCTGTTAGAGTATACAGCATATTACCATCAGTACTCCTTTCTTCTCTTACCTCCTACATTCAGTTTGAGTGTTTCACGTTGGCAGCTGCTTGCAATGTCCTCCTCATAATCCTCCTCTTTAATTTCAGTTACATCGACTGGACCTGAAAGTGATGTCGCTGACTGCAATGGAGATACAAGATCAAATTAATCACAACCACATGGATTACAACAGCATTATCAATGACAAAAACGTGGAATAAGAAAGAAAAACTACAAAAGAACTGATAGGTTAACTCTGCTCTAACTAGCTAATCATAAATGCATTTAAATGCACATCAATATCCTGTTGTGAGTTAGGATTTTTATAGAGTATTGTGTTTATGAGTTGGAATGTGTAAATTATGTCTTCTACAACGTTAAAATAAGCAGGGTCTGGATCCATGATTCTGATTGGCTAGTAAGCGTCACGTGACCTCCATTTTGCGGGGTAAATCACACGATCTATCCCGCTTGGGACCGCATTTTTCTGTATCATTGCATTTCACAACTATGTGTCTTTTTTAATAATATCTAGTAGTCGAACTGTTGTAGAAAAGCAATTAACCCCTGGAGGAAGGGGTAAATGGGTGGATTTACGCCCGGTTGTAAGTCTAAATAAGTCAGACTATACAACTGGGCGTAAATCCACCCATTTACCCCTTCCTCTTGGGGTTAATTGCTTTATTATACTGAACCAATATTGGGAGATAGGTTTGATGAAAGTAACACTTGGCAAAAGTAACATGCTTAATAACTCGAATTGGAAACAAGCTGTAATGTTGCCTGGGTTTATGCATTTTAGTGTCATGGGCTGTGCAATATGGGACATATATCACATTGTGATTGTTTTGACAGATATTGCAGTTGCATCGCAATAATTTTTTCCAAGTTTAGTTTTAAAGCCCCAATCCAGGTTTTTTTTTTGGTACCATCCTTTATTTGGGGTATATGTAGCTACATATGTTCTTGAAGAGTTTGACTGTTTGTGAAAATATCTTTGAACTATACTATACCTCAAACTGAACTCATTCAGAACCCATATATACACAATATTTTGCATTATTTCGTGTTGGTGGTCGGGGGGAATTCAGTGGGCTGGCTAAGATTTTAATATGCAAAGAAAACCCTCCACTTTAGTCATTTAAACATGAAATTTTCACAACTTTGTAAAATATGGTGTTTGGAATTTTGTCAGCCCACCACAATGCAAAGTACAGCTGTGTTTCAATTCAATGTTACAAACATTTAACAACAACCCTTTTAGAACTATATGCAGTATATTCAAGCTTTAGCTTTCATTCTGTATCCTGTCAGTCCTTGTGGCAAGAACCCATCAATTTGCCAACAAAAAATTCAGACAATGCCACGTTTTGCTTTTCAATGGTGACGCTACCATTTTGTTTACACTTTTATTGAGGATTGGGCCTCTAAATCTATATTAACTTTTAAAGGCCTTTTGACACACTTTCAGTAGCTGTACAATGGTAGAGTGAGAATATCTCCCATTGGACGTCCCCGATGCCCAGTCTCTTCATGTTATAGGAGAATGCAACATGTCGTTTCCAACTCTTTTGTAATTGGTTTTAGAGTAAAGGTGGATTTGCTTCCTGTTGCTGGTTCAGAACCAATCTACTCACTTACAAATGACATTAAGAAAGTAACATTTTGATTTAGAAAACCTGACCCTGGGTCTCTGTGAAGCCTCCGATCAGAATAATTGCTATGCTGTGAAATTGCTACATTGTGAATGGGCAGCAAGATGCCATGGGACGGTTCTGTGAATGTTGTGTGGTTGTCAAGAATGGCCATAGAATTATATAGATGTCAAGTAGTAGTTGTTGCATTTTAATTATGCTTATGACAAAGTTTTGCCATACAAACTTAATATCTTGGCTCCTTTCCCAGTCATTTCACGATATATGAGTTTCAAGTTCACAATATCATATTGCTGTATTTTCAATCTGGTAACACTGCTTAGACTTCTGAGGGTTAAGGGAAAGAGAAAAAAACGAACAAAGGATCAAGAATGAGACAAAAAACAGCAGTTACTTTCACACCAGCTTTCCTCCCATCTGAGATACAGACACCCCTTCCTGTTGTTTTTGGGGATTTGCAAACTGCATAAACTGAATAAGACCTTAACCAGAATACCATCAATGATCTGGAGTATACATGTTAATAGCCCATGAGTTCTGAATACAAACCCACACTTCTCACCTTATCAGAACATTGTGTTGAATGTATGACTCTTTCCAGACTATATGGGTCTCTGTCCTTCCACAGATTCATACACCACTCCTTACCAAAGATTCCCTCTATGGTGGGGTCCTCAATTACTGTGCAAGTAAGAAAATACGTCAGCATTCAACCATTAGAGACAGTTGGTAGCCATATTAATTACATTAACAATGTACATTATTGTTGAACAAGGGCAAAAGTAACGTACCACAACAGTCTCTGTCTCTAATGGGGTCTCCAGCTTGAACACCTATGGTGCGACAATTTTTAGACAGCTTGGGGACTTCACTTCTTATTGTCAATTCATATTCTAAACTATGTAGCCTCTCTGTCAGAGCCGCATTATCAACCAAGACCCGAGACAATTCCGAACGCAGATCAGCTGAATCCTCTTCCACGAGTTTGCATACTTGAGTCATTGCAGTCCTAGCCATCATCTCCATGATTGAGGAAAGATGCGTGTAAAACGACAGGCGATTCGACATCGGTGCTATTGTTGCAAAATCCTCGGAGCTAAAGTTTATCAAACATAAATGAGACGTTTTCTAAAGTTTAGTAAATGGGTAGGGCACAAGCAGTGATGGGCAAGAAAAACTGCAATTGGATAAATAAACAAACCGATGACAGTTAGTTAATCTAGCTAGCTAGTAGCTATCGGGCTAGTACTGTTATGTTTCTGATAAGCGAGGGGTGGTGTGTGGCTCTGACCGGATGGAAGGGGATATGAATGCCCATATAAGGAGTCTTCGAATCACGCCTCCGAACGAAGCATCGATATAAGACATTTTATATATATTAGCTGTAATCACCTTTCCTCTCTCAATACAAAATCTGTATTGTCCATATATGTTGTCACTTTTGTGAAACGAATGCATTACTATTAAAATCAATTCGTTTTAGCTAAATTCCTGAAATGCTAGCTAGATAGCGGCTAAGAGAGTAGGTCGCGTAAAATAACGTCATGTATTTCTACGCGTATCGTTTTTAAGAAACATGCAGCGCTACATCGGGGTAATTACTGGTGCTTGTGGCAACTTTTAGACATTTTGAAAGGTAAACCATACTCATAAACATTACGCTACTGTTTGCTTACAGTATTTCTCTTTTTGTATTTTCAGCTTTGAACACTTTCTGTGTTTGGCCGCGTGACGTCAAAATAAAGCGACAACTCTGCTGTGTGTCGTTGGCGAACGAACTGGTTCTTTTGAACGGCTCTTTGGTAAGGACAAAGGGAACTCGCGGTAGGAGAAGATCCATTCTTCGGGAAGGTGATTTAGGACGGCTCATGTTGAAGTGGAAACAAGAGAGAATGGTAGACTTCTTGCTTGATAAGGCTCACTTTTTTTTTTCTTTTTTTTTTTTCTTAAACTTGCTGTCGTTTCCAGACCTGTCCTTGAATGTGTCAGGGAAATCAGAAATACCAATGAAGGAAGAGTAATGAAATACAATGGAATTAAAATCAGATACATTTTTATGCTTTGTGATTACTGCTATTTATTAATTCAACACTGTAGCCTACAAATCCTGCCGCTAGCTCTGTTCTGCTTTCTGCGCTGATTAACCATGTAAATAAAAAGTGAAGAGTCGTTTAAATGAACGGGTCTTTGAACGGAATGGAGCCATATGATCCGACTCCCTTGGAGAGCCTTAACTCCCATCATTAATCTCTGGCCAGTAAGTACTTTTTGCGGCTCAAACAAGTAATTTTTTATGGTCAGCAGTCTTTTGACAACGGTGACAGAAATATGTGTTCATAACAACAACACAATGTTATGCGATTTATTAAAAACACAAAAAAGTGATCATAGGTGGAGTCAAAGGTGAGGGAAAGTGGGCTTCTTCACATACACTGCGCTCATCCTCCCGGGTTCTCATCTACAATGAATTCCTCTTATAAATTTGTTGTTGCAAGACTTATCAAACACACTTAAACTGTCTCTCTTGTTTGGGATGCACTATTTGTCAGGGATCAACCAAGCTTTCTTCCAGTCTACAATGAAATGAAAATGTAAAAAAAAAAAAAAAAATTACAGCTGGATGTGAATTGGTTTCTTGAGTGGAAAATTCCTCTTATATTTGTTTCAATACTTGAAGGGGGATATGGTTAACTTTGATGAACTGATACCTAATCACTTCTAAAGACTGAAATGAAAAAGTGAATTTCGATTCAGCACATTTTAATGGGCAAAAAGAAACAACCATTAGCCTCACAGGAGTGCACCAGTGAAGAGATGCTAATGGCAGGCAAATGGCAACTGGACTCTCAAGCGTCAGAAGAAGATACTCTGTGGCACAAATTGCAAAAAGTGTTACAACTGTCCCTGGTCTCCCCTAACCCACTCCTACAATGTCTCAATTAGGCTACACACAGCGGGTGACAAATTAAAGGAAACCAATGTAAAGTGTCTTAGTAAGGTGTTGGGCCACCACAAGCTGCCATAACAGCTTCATTTTGCCATGGCATGAATTATACAAGTCTCTGGAACTCTACTGGAGGGATGGAACACTATTCTTCCAAAAGATATTCCCTCATTTGGTGTGTTGATGAGTGTTGGGAGCGCTGTCTAACACCACGGTCCAAAATCTCCCATAGTTCAGTGATGTGTGGTCAGGATATGCAGGGTAGGCAGTGCCTCACCCAGGCTAACATGTCAAATTTAGACTTCATAATGGTTACAAAAATATATGACATAGGTGTTTAATTGAGTTGAGATCTAGTGACTGTGAAGGCCATAGCATATGATTCACATAATTTTCATACTTATCGAACCATTCAGTGACCCCTTGCGCCCTGTGGATGGAGGCATTGTCATCCTGTAAGAGACCACTCCCATCAGGATAGAAATGTTCTTCGTGACTGAAGCTCCTGCCATCCATGCCCAAATAATGAACCCTCTTCCAAACTCACTTTTCCTCTTGCCATCTTGATCCAAAATCGAGGTCAACTGGGCCTTCCTCAGCACTTTTATATACATACCACAGAGCATGATAGGATGTTAATTGCTTAATTGCATCAGGTTGCACCAGTATGGAAGTGTCTGTATTCATTATGTTTGTCCACTCATTTATTCAGGTTTTCCTTTTAATTTGTCACCCCTCTGCACAGATGTGCACACACATACACAAACATGGCTTTCAATAAGCAAATACTACTTTTCTACTTTTGAATTTTTGAGGCATTACTCTGATCCTACAGAATGAGGACCTCGACATTACTTGTGAGGGAGAGACATTTTCCAGTCACCTTTTCTGTAAAACTATGTGAATAATGAATAGCTATGCCTTATAGCCTGAACCATGGCAAGAACCCAGCCTTGCATCACATGGCTCTGAATTATTCTGAGGCAGTATGGAGAACATGGTTGGGGAAATTAATTACAAGTGTCTTCAGTTGTCAAATGAGTCTCTAATTATTATGCTCCGTTTTAAAGAAGAGAGAGCAGTCTACTTCCCTTAGTATTTTTTCTCAATTGAGCCAGCAGGAAGGCTGCAAAGGAGAGTAGGGGAGACACAAGACATGTGTCTTGGGGGATTCAGTCCCAGGCCAGCAGGGGTACATGTGGTTCCAGAGGCTGGGGTCTTCGTCAATCCACCATCTCTGGGCACATCATCATGCTCCTGCTATAGAGATTACAGGTAGATATGTAATCAGTATCTTGTAACATGGATGTTTCTCCCGATAAATTTCCTATTGAACTCTGTCCTTCTGAACCAAGTATGGTCACTGCTGAATTCTCATGGAGATACAATGAAATAAAATAAAAAGCCTGAAAAGAAAACCTGACAAAAAGATAGTCTGGTGATGTTTATGACTACTATTGTTTTCAAATTTGAACCAGAATATGTAACTTTGTCCCATGACATGTTTTTCAGTTGAATGATATTTATCTTTAACCACACTGACTTTATTGAGTGAATTCCAAAGAGATAACATAACCAAAATGCCCCCCAAAATGTGTAGCTGAAAAAATATTTTGGAGCTCAGTATATAGGCTACTGCACCAGAATATAAATGTTAATAGTAAAAGTGTTGAATATGGCACACTTTTTATGATAAAAGTTGTTTTAGCTGTACAATTATACAATTTCTATCTTCAACATTTTTATGAGATACCTACTCTCATGTCAAAATGAATGAGTGTAGAAATACCAGCCTTTATATCATGGCATAGCCAACTGGAACACAGCTAATCCTTCCCACCACCACTATAATAAAATGATAACTTGAAATATTCGATGTGCGTTCCTCAGTTCTCCTAATTCTACGGTTGATTTGTGTGGTCAGTGAAAATGTGTTTATAGTTTGTGTCAATATATCTTAGATGTTGCTTACCTGGTGCAACCAGAGGAGCTGTAACTGAGCCAGGCCTCAGAGATGATACCCCACACCCTCCTCCCTTCTGTAACTATAACTGGCTGAACACACATGGTACATACTGTACATACATGTCTTACTGCTCGGTAGAGACACAGCAGTCTTGCATTGGTTCTCCTGGATGACAACATGGAGGACAACATCTCAACTCTGGCCATGGACGATTCCTCCTGTGCTGTTTGTGGAGAAATCTTCTTGGTTCCAGTGGTCCTCAGCTGCATATCTTGTGGTTACAGCTTCTGTAGCTCCTGCTTAGAGCAGTTCTGGGTGCAACAGGGAACGAAGGAGTGTCCTCTGTGCTATGAAGAGAACCCCGAACCACTACTTAGAACATGTGAAGAACATGGGGAGAAACTATCTCTGTTCTGTGTTGGGGACTTGGTGCCTGTCTGCTGTATATGCTATAGGTCAGGCCTGCACGTGAATCACAGAGTGTATCCCATAAAGGAGGCATTAGAGGATTGTAAGGTAAGCTAAGCAAGTTACTCCTTACACCGTGCTTCACTAACTTCATGATTTATTGGTTTGATTGATTTTCATGAGGATGTTTGTTGATATAGACATTAATGTTATGGGGAAAACATATCAGTCTCTCTTTCACACGGACTCCCGGCCCTCAGAAATGCAACCCTTCCAGGCTCTGAAGGCTACGCTATTATATATGTTGCTGTCATCACCTGATCATCTGTCGTATGCGTGTGTGTGTGTGTGTGCGTGTGCGTGTGCGTGTGCGTGTGCGTGTGCGTGCGTGCGTGCGTGCGTCTGTGCGTGTGCGTGCGTCTGTGCGTAACAGCCACAACAATGTAACCCACCACTCTTACACCATGCTGAGTCAGAGCATAACTTTACAACCACTTGAAATGGTGCTTTGAAAGAGTTTAAAATGTAAACAATGAATTTAGTATGTGGTCTTAGCATGAGAATTAGGCTACCAATGGTTTCTGCAATGGTCTCATTTGTTTGCTGTAATTGTGATGCACACAAAATATGTGGTCACATTTAGTTTTTGTTTGTTTTGTTTTCTTGTATTTCTACAAAATAAATCTTATATCCCAGCATTATTGCTGATGTTAATGAAATCCTCCAAGGACCTCATTATTATGTGCGATATTCGCTTTGGTCAGTAGGTGGCAGCGGAGCGCTGGGCTAATGTACTCAGCGGAACTGCCCTTTGCGCTCACGTTATTCTTCTCGTCATTCTGCCGCGAGGAACTCATGGAAGAACACCAAATGTTGCCCTGTCTCCCTATTTAATCTGTTTAACAGGTTAGTGTAATGTAAAAGCACCCAAAATATCACGAAAATGTATGATAAGAAAGCTTAAGTGCTGGTAAAAGTACATAACATATTGTACCTCGTGCATACTACACGGTTGAGGAGCGAAGGAAAACTAGCATCTCACGTTTTCTGAATGTATGTACATTTTTAAAACTGTGACAATAAAATAATCTTGAATCTTGAATCTTTAAGGTTTTTAGTAGTGTTTAGTTGTGTTATGTTTACTGTAGTTACTACCATTAGTGTGCACAAGTCTCCAAAGGGGGAGATGGCAAACCGCAACCGGACATTTTACTCTGAGATTTTAAGCTCCTGTACATTTTATTTTCAAGATAAAAGCTCCAAGTTTTGTAATATAATATTGCACACTCGAGTTTTGATAATTGTATATATTATAAGTTTATTTTCATAGATAGTAGAAGTTAAGAGAATGTTAATTTGCACTAGCCCATGTTGGTCAGCATTTGTACATGGTACCTCATTATTAGCCAAACTTACCTTGTCCATTCATTCTGCATACACAGTCGTGGTGTATTAGTCTAGTCTTTTATTAACAATTTAGAGTGGCTGAAAAGTAGCGTACATGCTCAAAAGAAACTGATGGTTGTGTGACCAGTGTTAAAGGGGTTACAGTACTAATTGAAGCACTTATTTAATTTAATTCAGAAAGCCATTGCAATGAAATATAAGACAAAGAGAGTGTCATTTTGAGTTTATTTTTGCTAGATAGCCAATTTGAAGTATGTAAAAAAAAAAAAGAAAAAAAAGGATATATATGTATATTTTAATACTTTTTGGAATATGTGAAATGTGAAAATGTGATACTTAGGCTACCTGAGAGAAAGAGACATTGAGACACAATGAAACAAAGACAAACAACTATTTTGATTTGAATATTCTAATAAATTCTGCCGTGAGGAAACCATGGAACAACACCTAACTTTGCCCTGTCTCTCTGTTTAACAGAATCTTATCTGCGTGCACAATCTCACACCTGAGACCTGCACCATAATCATACTAAGGTATCACAACTAATCTGACTATGATATATGATATGATATGGGCTTTAATGTATGGGCTTTAAAAAATATTATCTTTAGGGTGAAAAATGTGGATATGTTTTTACATTTTGTCACATAAAATGGAAATGATAAAACAAAACAAAAAACTGTAAATTGCCAGCTATTTCTGTTAAGAAACACCATGTCAAATTTGGTGACGGTGTCTACAAGTTAAGGTGGGGGGAAAAACCTTTGCGTAAAGGGAATATGTCATTTTAAGAAATATCTTTCCCAATATTTGCTAAGTTACTCCTACAGTTTTCGCACCACGTCTGCCGGTAATACCTCAAATGGACCGGCGTCATTGGAAATGGTGTGCTATTACCAAAGATGTTGGAATATAGGAAGAGGGAACTCTTTAGGGAAATTTATAGGAGGCGATGTTCTCATTGAAAACTCAACGCCACATCATTCACGTCATTAATGAAACTGACGTGCAATAGCAATCAACTGCTTAAATATCAGGAATGTCAATTTCAGTATTGTAAATAAAATATTTTCTAAATTTAATGTCAAAACTAGCCAAATCTTTAGCCTAACTTACCCTCGTTGTCTGTAAATTGTCAAAAAAGGTAAAAAAAAAATGTCATCAGTATGTACCCAAAATATAACAAAAATCCCTTTTAAAGTTGGAAGTTGCAGTACACAGTTTTGCGCCACCTTCAGGCCAAAGTTCCCATTTCCCCCATACTTTTGCCAAATTTTGCCATGCTACTCCTCCCACTGCTTTCACAACACATACGCAGGTAATGCCTCAAATCGCAAAGAGCAGACAATGTTTTCACAACAAACGAATCACTTCCTGTTTACGCAGAGTTCTTTACTAAATCAGAGATGAAAGACTTCCACAGATCCACAATCTTCTCTGTAAATTCGCTTGGGTGTGTGCACACACAGCAAGATCTGTGATAATCGACCCAACAGCATAAGAGTTGTTGGGGAAAACATCTGGGCCTGTAGACATTGGTAGGAGGACTGATCTAGGTTAAGTGGTCAGGTCACATGATCATGCAACATCAATAGTTAAACTGGTCTCAATCAGCACTCCTAAAGATAACACATATGGACTCTGGTCGTATATGATTGTGGATGAGTACTCCTGCACTGTGTGTGGAGATCTTCCTGTTGTAACTTAATCTAGTAGTAAAATAAAAGGTGGGCAAACAATGAATTCCAGCAATTCATCACAGTACAGTAACCACAACAAACATAGATAATAAGAAACAAAACAATATTTTCAGTAACATTTTGTTTCAAAATAATAAAGAGGTGGGTAAAGTGGAATTACTCTCCATTCCATCGCTTCTGAAGACTTCGCAGTTGAATGTGAACCATTGTGTGATGAATCAAGGGGACAGACATAGGACTAATGGAGAAGCAGTAGTGGACTCAGCAGTAATCTATTATAGTAGAGTTGTTTTCTTTGAGCTCTCCCTCTTTGTCAGTCTCTTGTTCTATTTCTGGTGCAGCTTTGATCCTTTTAGACTCACTCCCACTACAATGTAGACCTATTGGGTTACCATACAAATACTTTTAGCAGACTGTCATGGCTGTTCATTGCTTTTCAAGTTATCAAGTTTATTTCAATGTCTTTTCAGACTACAGTATTTGTGGAGAAGCAAACAATGTCTTGCTCTCAAAAAGCTTCTGTATCTGTTGGTCTCATAAATTGTACATATTACATGGACAATGGCTACAGTTCATATGGAGACTTTTATTACATTTATATCATCAGTTTTAACCAAAAACATGTGGAAATGTGAGTTTTTGTTCTCTTAAGTAGTCTCAGACTAATTCAAAAGCCCTATATAGTCCATGTATACAAATATGGGTGGGTTTTGTGTGGCTTTGACTACAGTCATTGGTCAAAATTAGATAGAGCTCATGGCCAAAGCCAAACTGGACTGAGAGGGAAAATGTTCCACTGGTCAGCAAGAGGATTCCATACTCTCCCCACCCCAACCCAAAAAGGTCCTCTCTATGTATTTATAGTCTCTCACTGAGTCTTACTTAGATTATTATTTTTCTTAAAAATCCTTGATGGATCTTTGCATTCCTCTGGGACCAACTGGTCCTACACACCTATGATGCTGTGATCATCATAGCATCACTGCTATTCAAAAAGCCATCAGTATTGGGTCCACTCCCTCTCACATCACTTCTCAAGTGGAAGTATTCAATTCTCACAGACATCCTCCGATTTCACCCATGAGTCATTGAAATTGGACTATTGCTGGCTCTGGTCTAAGTGAGGTTGCGTGACCCCCAGAGGTCCTTTAGGGACTGTTAGGGGGTCCTCAGCAAAATGGGAATTTCAGTATTATTTATTTTATTAGAAGTTGGCACAATGAATGCTTAAAGGTAGAATCTGTAATGCCGTCAAACAGCAACCTCTAGGCATAAGAGCCCCACTTGGTATTGCACTTTGTTTAGATTTTTTGTTTTGGTCTGATGTCTGGGTTGGATTTGAGTAGGGACAGGGGAGGGGTTGCTATTGCTGGCTACGCCTCAGGCTCTGCCAAGAGAGGTCTGGAGAAATTCACAGTATAATAAGCTACTAAACTCCAACCCACACATCAGACCAAAACAAAAAATCTAAACAAAGTGCAATACCAAGCAAGGGTCTTTTGCCTAGAGGTCGCTGTTTGATGACATTACAGATTCCACCTTTAAGAATGGTGATTCTGATCAGACGTTTCACTCTCCCCACCTACAGTATGGATAGCTGTGTAATTCTATAGTAACTATCTAACAGAAAAAATAATTTCAAGAGTCCTTGGCCAAATGTGTATCTATTTTGGGGTCCTTGTTGTGAAAAAGTTTGGGAACCCCTGTACAATACACTAATTTGCATGTAAGCTTATTGTATTTTATTCTGAGTGAGGTGTTTATTTGAGTAGGTGCTATGTGCATGCTCAACATAACACAACAGTGTATTCCTTTGGAGAGTGGAGATATTGACACTCTTATGTCCAAGAAATGTTCAGGTTTAAATGAGGTGGGTCTTGAGAGGCGTGGGAGGGGCACCATTACCTCATGTGACCCCTCCATGTCATTAAAGCCCTCAAAAGCAAGAATGGCCACCACCAGATTCACTTGTCTTGAGGATGACCTTTCTTGTCCAATCTGTGGGAATATTCTCAATCAGCCGGTGGTGCTAACTTGTAAACACAGATTCTGCAAAACCTGTCTTCAAGACAGCTGGGACACACAGGGCAGTGGGGACATTCACAGTTGTCCTTTGTGCTGGCACTGTTCATTCATGGAGCAACCAGTGGTGAACACTGTGCTGGAGAAGGCCTGTGAATCCCTCAGGATGGACAAAATCTTGAATAATGCATTTTGCTGTAAAAAACACGGAGAAACACTAGTACTGTTCTGTTTGGAAGACTTGATGCCCGTCTGTGGCGTGTGCCAAAAATCTGCTGCACACTGGGGGCACAGACTCTACCCCATTGAGGAAGGTGCTCATGACTGTAAGGTAGGCGAGAATGAGACGAGTTTGTTGAAGTCGCTTCAAATGGATAATTGACTTTGGCATGACATTTTCTTTTTTCAAGCCACAATATAACTCTTGAACAGCCCAACTCTTAACATCAGCTGCCTCGAGAGTCTCACTAGCATTAAATACTTTTTAAGCTCTTTTATTGATACCTGCAAGCATGAAAAATGACTCCTCTTATTCTTATCTGGGGTCACGCTGCTGTAGATGGTATTTTGTGTCGAGGACTTTTTGTGCTAGGTTTTCAAAATAAAAGTGGGCGACATAAATATGAATACCAAGGGCAGCTGATAACTGGTCAGCTGCTTATGACATCATGCAGGAGTGTACATACTACTGCATTAAGAAAATGCTATGTAAGATCACTTTAGAGTCACAGAATTTTCACTCAACTCATTGCTGTTCAGAATTTGTGATTCCAGTTTTTGCTCTCACTCCACATGTGCATGTCATTTATAACCTAACAGCTACATTACTTTTCTTCCTCACAAACAAATGATCATAATTAATAATAATAACTACAATGTTGGATTGACAAAGCCAAGCTGTAATCAACAGAATTGTGTTAACATTTCCAACAAGCCATCCCCCAACTCTAATAGATCTGAGGGACCAAAGATACTCCAATCAGGGAAAGGAGTGGTACTTAATTTATTAACATATGACTCTTTGCTGAGTCCAACAAGCCATTCCCAAACTCTCTACGACAAACAGTGTAAAAGTTATTAAGGATTACAAATCTGTGAATAAGGGGTTATATGTAGGATGGAGTGATAGAAAAAGGAGAAGATAGGTGTGTGTGTGTGTATGTGGGGGTAGCGGCATCAACATTTATTAGTTGGGCATGTCCTAAGTTGTATAGCAAGTTGGAAGGCTCTAGCTTAAACGTTGATAATAGCCACGCCCCTTTAAAAGTCTGAGGAAAAAACGAGTGAAGGAAAGTATAGAAGTGAGCTTTCCATAATACCCTGAAGATGCCCGGCAATTTTGAAGCTGGTAGCTTCAAAGCTGTAGGAGGTGTAGCAGTGACAAAAAAGTCACATACAATATCAGTAAATTGGTTTTGAGAAGCCAACTTAATAATTATAGCTACAACTGATAAACTTAAAAGAAAATACACTGTGCATTGTTTTTTTGATAAGTGGTCAGGTCACATGATCATGCAACTTCACTAATTAAGCTGGTCTCCCAGAGATCCGTAACACATATGGACCCCGGTCCTATATGATTGTGGATGAGGGTGTGGAGATCTTCCTGCTTCCAGTGGTCCTCAGCTGCATCTTGTGGTTATAACTTAAGTTATAGGAGCAGGTAGTGATCTGGTAGTAATAAAAGGTGGGAATTCCAGCAATTCATCACAGTAGGGCAACCACAACAACCATAGATACAAATATACAAAACTATTTTCAGTAACAGCGTTATTTTGTTTCAAAGTAATAAAGAGGTGGGGGAAGTGAAATGAGATGGGTTTACTCTCCATTTCATCCCAATTGAAGACTCTGCTTTGTGGTGGAATGTGAACCATTGTGTGAGAATCAAGGGGACAAACAGATCCTCCTGCATTTGGCACCTGCAGGCTATCTGCGTAGACAGGGCACTCCATAGGACTAATGGAGAAGCAGTAGTGGACTCAGCAGTAATCTATTATAGTAGAGTTGTTTTCTTTGAGCTCTCCCTCTTTGTCAGTCTCTTGTTCTATTTCTGGTGCAGCTTTGATCCTTTTTGACTCACTCCCACTACAATGTAGACCTATTGGGTTACCATACAAATACTTTTAGCAGACTGTCATGGCTGTTCATTGCTTTTCAAGTT
>OMKL01138649.1:0-21056 GCA_900302295.1 Parasudis fraserbrunneri | reverse complement strand
CAACAATGTCATTACAATAACAGTGTCAGAGGAGTATCCTAGAAGAGTATCCTAGAAGAGCATCCTAGAGGAGTATCCTGGTAGAGTATCCTGGTAGAGTATCCTAGTAGAGTATCCTAGAAGAGCATCCTAGAGGAGTATCCTAGAAGAGTATCCTAGAAGAGTATCCTAGAAGAGTATCCTAGAAGAGTATCCTAGAAGAGTAACCTAGAAGAGTAATCCTAGCAGAGTATCCTAGAAGAGTATCCTAGAAGGGTAATGTAGCAGAGTATCCTAGAGGAGTATCCTAGCAGAGCATGCTAGCAGAGTATCCTAGAAGAGTATCCTAGAAGAGTATCCTAGCGGAGTATCCTAGCGGAGTATCCTAGCAGAGTAATCTAGCAGAGTATCCTAGCAGTCACGCCAGATGTCTACCATTCAAAGCTTAAAAATCCATAGAAGTAAAAATTCTCCTGGTTTTAACATCTCAGACCAAGGGTCTGTAATAACTGCCAAATCAATAGTGGACTACCTTGGTTGTAAGCTTTACAGTGTTATATCTGGTGACACTGGCATTGCATGTTTTAGAAAAGGTTTTAGAACAAGTTTTTAACCAGGATATCAAGGTATCTAGATATAGCCTTCAGCCGTGTGATGCTATGAGGAGCTGGGCCGTGTTCCAACATGAATCCAGCATGGAAATGAAGGAGGACTGTGGATTTTTGTTGTTGGCGATTGGAGCTTTTGCCTGCATGTTATAGTGTGTGGATTGACACTTTTTTGTCTCGTGGCCCCATTTTTTGCCGGTGGCGATTCTCCGGGCGGCGGGCCATAACTCTGACCATGGGACTCTGTGAGTAAGCTAATGAAATTGCATCAAGTAAACTACTAGCAAGTATTCCAGACCACTTGATGTCCAAAAATAACCTAGTCCTAACCATCCCTTTAAGACAATGGCAGTGGCTCTGGTCCAAGGCAATTTTGATGCAAGTTGGCCACATGTTGGTAGAGCAGCATCTCCAAACATTGCTCACTGTGGAGTACAGAGTGGCCATGGTAAAGTTTAAACTTCTTCATGGTGTCACTTTTGAAAGTGCACCCAATTACTTCAGAGTAGGGATGTCAATGGATGTCAACTGAATAACCATTAACTGCCAGTAAGAATTTTGCCTATTGGCCAAGTACTACTGGCCAAGTCCTATTGGTTAAACAGTTGACTGTGTACAGTGGTGTGCTTGAGGACTGATCTTTATCATATAAGACTCAAGGAAAATGCAGGTGCTCTTCAAGAAAAAAGAGTTTGAGATCATCACATGGAAGAAGACAAAATTCAGGCACTCTTGCGTGGAGCAGGAACAAAAAATACTAAAGAGTTTATTTAAAAAGCCTTTATTCTGACATGGCTAGTTTGAAACAACAATTAAAAACAACCGATTTCTACCTTTTAGAGCAGGGTACAAATGGGAGAAAAGTCATCGAGCAGTTCGGAGTATATATATCACTGGGTGATACATGCATGCAAAAATAAAAAGAAAGCACACAGATGCAACAGACCAAAGATGCTCATCAGAAATGTTTTGAAAACACAGAGACAGTACCACTCGCAGCCAGCAGGCACCACAATTACACATTATCTGACTAAAATGGAAGGATGTACATGGCAGGTATATTGCTCAGGACCCGAGGAAGCACAGTGTGAAGTTGATTGGATGAGCGGTTCTGGAGAAAGCTGCAAGCAGCAATACTGGGGGCCAAGCAGTCTGCCCATTTCGTACGTGCATGTTTTGAATGGGCACTGCACTAGTCGCTTTAATTTTTATATACTGTGGCTCCTTTCTTATTTTATCTATTTGTCAGTTGGGGACTACATGTTGTTGTTTTTTTTTGTTTTTTTACTTAAAAATAAACCAAAACCAAATACCTGTGCCTCTAACTTCCCACACCCTGAAGACAGACGACTCTTGGGAATTCTGAATGGGCTTCCCATCTAAAGACAAAACAGGAGAGCTGTTATGCTTATCAAGCAAGTATTGCATGCATTACCCAAGCTTGTCACCTTACTGTGTGGATGCACCCATTCTAAAGTAATGACCGCACTGCCGATAGTGGCTGTTGTGACTAGATCTAAAACAGTGTCTTGACGTCCAAGTCATGAAGCTGTTGAGAGTGAAAAGCAGAAAATACAACAACTGGGATACATTGTGTGATACATACTTTTGACTTCTCCTTGTCAACAGCAAGTGAGATGGTTAAGGCTTTCGCGTGATCCATCATGGTGCGGGGTTGGACTCTGTAATGGGCAAGGCACAAAAAAAAGAACAAATCACTTAATAACATGTTTTTAAAAGTTACTTTGTTTTGTTTGGCATGTGTTGCTCAAGAGTAAAAAAAAAATATATGTAACTGCTCAGTATTTTATATCATTACTACTAAGTTAGTTCTATGTCTGTCTATCTTGGTATAGTAAATGCTATTTAAGTTCCCTCAATACATTTCAATGGGATTTCATGGGTGAACACTCCATAAAAACAGTGAAGTGTAGAATATATGGTTCAACTATTTGCTTAGTTCTACCACACTCTTGTTGCCAATATGTAAAATGCAGGGGGTACTCATAGTATTCTCACAATGCAGGGGGCACTCATAGTATTCTCACAATGCAGGGGGTACTCATAGTATTCTCATGATGCAGGGGGTACTCATAGTATTCTCACAATGCAGGGGGTACTCATAGTATTCTCACAATGCAGGGGGTACTCACAGTATTCTCATGATGCAGGGGGTACTCATAGTATTCTCATGATGCAGGGGGTACTCATAGTATTCTCACAATGCAGGGGGTACTCATAGTATTCTCACAATGCAGGGGGTACTCATAGTATTCTCACAATGCAGGGGGTACTCATAGTATTCTCACAATGCAGGGGGTACTCATAGTATTCTCACAATACAGGGGGTACTCATAGTATTCTCATGATGCAGGGGGTACTCATAGTATTCTCACAATGCCAGAGCTCATTAGCCACGGTTATTATTTAATAATCACCTACTATTTGATTACAATCACCCGTTGTTTGCAACCAATATGTCTTTGATCGAATACTACGAATAGTCTATAAACAAACAGATCGCACCTTGCCTCACCTTGTTTTGCTAAAGTGATCGTTGTAAATACCTCACGTATAAACATAACACTGCCTTACTGCCACACTCTCGTAACTAGAGCTGCAGACATTTTTAGATTAATAGACTGGTTGTCAACTATTCAATTAATTGGCAACTATTTTGATAGTCAATCAGTTTGAGCAATTTTTAAGAAAAAAAAGGCCAAATTATCTGATTTCAGCTTCTTAAATGTGAATATTTTCTGTTTTCTTTAGTCCTCTATGACAGTATTCACAGTAAACTGAAGGTCGTTGGGTTGTGGAAATTTTTTCCACCATTTTATAGACAACTAATTGATTAATCGAGAAAATAATCGACAGATTAACCGATAGTGAAAATAATTGTTAGTTGCAGCCCTACTTGTAACTTTGTAACCTTGTAAAATTGTTCCTTACAGCAGTATGCAAAAAAGTTAAAGAAAATAGCCTAGACCATTTTGAATGAAACAGCACCATGACAACTTTATTACAAGATAATGACATAAAAAAAATATATATGTAACACATTATCATTTGTACTGAAAACCAAAACTATTAAAAAAATAAAAATTAAAAAAATAATAAAATAAAATAAAAAAAACGTGATAGGATATTTTGCCCATTTTATTTTTTTTTTTTTAATTGAAATACTTTATTATCCCGTGGGGAAATTCGGTTAAATGCAGGGGGCCCAGGGGGACATATTGCCCAACCCTCAAAACATTTGAAAGGACTGAATAGGATTTTAGGTGTACAGTGGACTCTCCATCGGAATACTCAACACACTATGAGATGTGTAGTTGACTAATGGGTGTTATTCAAGTACAGTCCCTGAGGGTTGAAAATATAAATCGTCACCCTCCTGTCACTATAAGTGAAAGTACAAAATTGTTGATTTAAAATAATGAGTAGAGTGCAGATCTACTACAGAAAGGAAGATACTTTTTTTGTGTCCCGTTTGTTAATATTAAATTGTTGGTTTTTAATCAGCTGCTAAAAACTTATCATTATATCGGGCCGTCGTCTGCCCTGCTCTGTAAATATCGGTATTGGTCGTTGAAAAAACCCATATCAGTCAAACACTAGTTTCAAACTGACCAATGTCATCATGGAGGGGAGGCTGCTGTCTGACTGTTCATCCTCAGCTGCATTTTCAGAACATACACCTCAAATTTGGATTGATCTACTGGAAAATGTCTCATGTTTTTCTGCAGGTTTGGGGATAGTCTAACTTCATGTGCCTGCCTGGCACAGGTTTAGTTGAACAATATCATTAACCTTTGTGTGTTTATACTGTGCAGCACCAGTACTTAATTTGATCTCTGGAAACGCCAATAAAGTACATTGCACCCTGGTGTCCATAAGTGCATAATTACACCAAAATATGCATTAAAATTGAACTTATGATTGAACACTTAGCCTATTTCCTCCATAAAGGGCATTTCATAAGGAAGATAAGCTTGTGTAAGAAGCACAAAAGCATGCACATCCAAATGATAAATACTAGATGCTGGACAGAACAACATAGAGTCTGCACACTAGTACTGCTCCCATGAACATTTATTGGCATACCACCATGTGACATTTAGAGTCTGAGGAAGAGCATAACACTCGCAAAGTCACATGGCTTTTGTACACAACTACATACCTCCACACTTTAATTTGTAGAGAATTTCAAGCCTAGCAATATGCCCGATGTGACTTTTTATCCCATGAAAACATACAGAAAAATATTTGTTTAATATGTGCTGTATCCAAAATTGCATTGAAACCTTAATGACTGTGTTCTGTGTAATTACCACAACAGTCTTGATTTGTATCTCCTTTCCTGCATGAAATACACTCCCATAAAAGTTTTGTCCCCCAAGATGCAGGGCTATTTTGGGACCTATCTAGAATACTGTATCCTCGTAACTACACAATATCATGACCAAAGTTAAGAGGTATTCATCTGAAGAGACAATGAAACGAAAGGAGGCCATTTGAGACATAAGCATAATCGAAACCCACCTGTTCAGCTTGCACTGTGTTGATGTGCATAATGGCCTAGTTATATGCCTAGCTAGACCGCTAACATTTAGCGAGTAACAGTTAGGATTTTGGGATAATTCCACCTAAGGTGGACACCAATACTGAATGTCGGGTGCCACGTTTAGTATGATAACCATCATGCATACCACCACGCTGGCGAGGAATTAGGTTGTAAAGTTATGTTCAAACTTGCAATACACAACAAAGAAATTATGAACCAGACAGGCTAGCTAACAGCTAACGTTAGCGTTAGCTAGAATGTAGCTATCTACGTTATTCATCACTTTAGCGAAGTAACAGCTTACCCAAATTAAGCGGTCTCGCGTGATTTAGAAGTACTGTAGCAAAGCAATTCTCTACCTTGGATGTAGGCTACCTATTAGTACCATGAAATAATAATAAATGCACGTTGTTGGTCGGCGTTCTATTGGGGCTTCCTGATTCCTTCCGAACATCCGGTGACAACCGGAAGTGGGTTCATTGGGATTCCAGGGCACAGCGTTCCTGTTATACTAGGTTCCTGTCTTACCTACATCTTCGTCAGACTCAGAATTAACTTTAATCGTCAAGTATTTGCATATGTGGAAATTAAATCACCAACCGAGACACAATAATGCAGCAGATTAATAGACATTATGATTGATAATCATGAATGAAATATGTAGCTATAATGAGACAGAAAACTGTTTTTGGACGTTATTGCTGCAGTGTACAATGACAGATATTATGTTTAAGTTTGGAATAGAAAAAGGTGGTTTCCAAGTACTTGTTATGTTGGAAGATAGATATGTGACATTTAGTTTGCACACAGCTTTGAAGAAACTGTTTCCGTGTCTGGTGGTTTTGGTGTACCGCGATCTATAGCGCCTGCCAGAGGGGAGAAGTTGGAACAGATTATGTCCCAGGTGGAAGGGGTCAGTAGTGATTTTCCCTGCCCGTTTCCTGACTCTGGAGGAGTACAGATCCTGGATGGTGGGTAGGTCAGCACCGATAATCTTTTCTGCAGACCTGGCTGTGCGTTGTAGTCTGTTCCTGTCCTGTTTGGTGGCCGATCCATACCAGACAGTGATGGATGTGCAGAGAACAGACTAAATGACAGCCGTGTAAAACTGGATCAGCAGCTCCTGAGTCAGGTTGTAGCCTTCTTCCTGAGCTGGTTCAGGAAGTACTATACATCATCTGCTATGCCTTTATGATGATTGTGTTGATGTGTGGCTCCCATTTCAGATCCTGTTAGATTGTGGATCCCAGAAACTTCCCAGAAACTGGATTCCACAGCCAACAGTGCTGTTTAGTACGGTGAGGGGAGCTCCTCCTGAAGTCCACTGTCACCTCCACAGTTTTGAGCAGTGTTCAGCTCCAGGTTGTTGTGACAGCACCACAGGGCCACCTGTTCGACCTCCTGTCTGTATGTGCAGTATCTAGTTACAGTTGGCTCTTTTGAGCAATTATAAAATACTACCAGGAATAACTGTCTTAGTGAGACTGGCAATGTCCTTATGCTTGCATAAATAAGCATATGATAAGAAGGTCACAGCTTAAAATCCCTTGCACTTGGAAAATGCAGGCAGAGGTAAAGACGTTTCACTCACAACCTTCATCAAAAGCTGCTGATAAAGTGCCTTTGAGCAAGGCACCTAATCCCTGCTCCAATGGAGCTGTTCCATAGCCAAATGTACAAGCCTGAATTTGGTTGTACACTGCCAAAAAGAAAAGTGACCAGTATAATGGTGGTCACTAGGTACTAGCAGGCACTTCATGCCCGACGGCTGTCCTCCGACAGCCTCGAACCGCAAACCCTTTGCCTACATGTGACCACATGTGTTAAATACCAGTCTTATCCATTCCAATTCAGGTGGCTATGTGTGGGTATATATTTTTATTTTATTTCATTTTTTTTACTTAGGAGTGAGTTTACATGGTTTCAACCTTATTACACCAGCTTAGCAAGGAATTTGATCTTAAGACTTTTGCTTATTTCAAGATATTGTAAGTCAAATGTATCACTGCTGGATAATTTAGCAAGTTGCAAATTTTTCACAAGATTACATTTACCATATTTGTTTGACAAAATTTGAAAAATTTGCTTGGAGTAAAATATCTTTAAGCAAGTCGTATTATCATGAAACAAGTGCAACTTCTTGAAACAAGCAAAATTATCTGGCAGTGCAGTGATTAAAATTTACTTGCAATATGTTGAAATATCTTCTTTTCTTTAACCCTGCAACTTCTTTTCCAGTTGTTGTAAGTACTTTGTCAACATACCTGGTTAAATAAAGGTAAAAATAACCAAAACATTAATGGATGATAATTCTATATCTTGGTCATTAATTCCATAAATGCAAGCCAATACTTGAGTGTGATGAATAATTAATCATTACACAAACAACTTTTTATTTTTCATTTTTATTTTTATTGGTGAAACAGTAGCTGCAGCACAGACATCAGGCTTGCTCAGCCCCTGGATTTAGGGGTTGGTGAGTAGGCCATCAAACACTGCAGCTAAATACTAAATATCAGCTTGTGGTGAGGAGTTTGACACTGACCACCAGTTGGCCACTGGACAGACACTGAGGGAGAGGGACACAGTTTTGTAGGGCAAATTATTTGTTAGTCGCCTTTAACATGGTCAAAATATTGGTTTCATGATTCTCTACAGCTGCATGGCTATGAAAACACAATGGTGATGGTGACAGAAGGCATATGTGGGTATGCTTGCATGTAGCCTATGAGGGAGGGTGTCCTCTCATAATGTATTCTAATCTATGATCAACAATGACCAGACAAATTCGAAGACCAATATTTTGCTTAACGATTGTTCCTCAGCCCGTTGTCCAGTGTGACCTTTAACCTCAGGAGCCACACTTCTGCACAGCTGTCTCTGAGGGCGGCCCTGGACCTGCTGCTCCGCCGGTATCTTCATCAGGTTGAGCCGTCAACAGGGCCGCTGGTGGGTCGCTGCCTGAGCCGTGACGCTCTCTCTTACCTGAGCGGGAAAAGGGAGAGCGTGTAAGTCAATCACATGTATGTAATGATGACCACACATAAGCAGTTCTTACATAGAAAATACTTATCTAATCTCTAATCCCATGGGTCTACTCTGACATCATGGACAGAGCTTAATCTCCAGTGTGCCCAGTTCCTTGAAATTAGTGGGTTATATAATGAAGGATTCAACAGACTGGCCTCCATCAGCCATATGATAAGCGGCTGCTTAAAGGGGAACACCACCCAAATTAAGAATTCGAATATGATATTTCCATGGCCAAGGAAAGTTCAATCAATATTTGTGAACATGAGCTACTCTCGCCCAAAGCCAGACACCAGAGAAGACACAAACTTGTTATGTCATTAGGTATGCATAGTATTCTCATGATATTTTTTGCCATACAATATGGCGCAGGGCCACAGTTCATTGGCCATGGTTGTCATTTAATGATAATCACCTGCTATTTGATTACAATCACAGTCATTTGCGACCAAGATGTCTGCGACTGAATACTATGAATAAAGTTTGGAGCTGCTCCATAGACGATGAATGGGAGACTGATTTTGTGGATAGTTATCAAAATCTGGAGATCAAAGATCAAAGATCAAAATCCCCCTATTAATTGAAAATGGAGCAGCATCAGACTTTATACCTCATGAACATACCTTTGACAAAAACTCTCGTTTTTGGATTAGTTCATGTTCACTAATATGTTGGACTGTCTTAGACCAAAGGAATAACATGTATGAATCCTTAAATTGGATGTAGCTCCCCTTTAAGTTGACAGTAACCATATGGTTAGCAAACAAGACAGACAAAGAACTCACGTGAATCATCCTGGCCAGGGGCACCACAGTTAAGTCATTCTGATTTATCTAAGGTTGTCCAAACTAAAAAACGAAGGCAAGCTTTTACAGCTGCTTGTTATTTTATTTTAGGAAAAGTCAACAAATTGATTGCAAACCACAATTTCGTTGGCTCCAGGGATGACGACATCGTTGAGTCGATTGTATCAGTGTTTTCATTTCGGTTGTACAGGTGTGATCGTAGTTCAACTGAGTGTGTGTTTATGCCATGTCAACGGTATAGAGCAATAGTGTTTGGCAGTAGAATGGAGCAAATTCTGGTTAATGTTGTTGGCTGATATTCTAAGATCTCTGACATGTTAAGGAAAATATATAACCTGAAATTGTTGGTGCTATAATAGAACTGTATAGAAACGCGTAATTTCATCATTTTGTTATAAATCCTTATATAGATAAAACACGTGGTTCTCATATGAACTTCCAGATAACGTTTTCCCCCCTAAATAGCATTTATTGTTGTGCAATAATAGCTACAATAGCTACATACAATCAGTAATTGTACTCTACTAGCTATGTACTACATATATTATTAAGTAGTATTATGGTATTTAATGTCATTGAGGCACTGGACTGGACTTACCAGCACTACATGGTGTGAAGATGGGCTTCTCTGATTGCTCTCCCTCAGCAATAGAGGCCCGGATCTTCCTGACCGCGTAGATGCTAGCTGGAATTGAAAGGGAGACAACAGAAAGATAGATTAGCTAAAGGGGCTGTAGCAAAATATGTCAGTGGGAGTCTCAGTCGATGTAGTAATAGTATCCAGTGCAAAAGTGCACCAGCAAAGACCTCAGCTCAACACTGACTATCTATTCCAGTCGCGTAATATTATGAAGTTAGTCGCTATGTCCCTCTATAGGTCAATATAGCTATATAAAACATCTGCACTCGGTGAGGGCGTGATCTAAATAAATAAACCTTACCTTTGATCAGCAGTCAGACCATCTGCTATATTATCTCTAGGTAAGAGAAACCACGTCCGTAGCAGGTGTAGAAGCGTTCGTAATCCTGCCTAGACGTAAAAAACTAGATATACCAGCACTGCTGGCAGCAGTTATGAAAGCTCACGGCCAATGACGTGCAACGGATAATACCGGGGTGGAATTTAAGCCGCTCTCCTCGCTTTGTGATTGGCTTCAAGAGCGGTTATAAAACACTGAAGTTACATGAATAGCAGCCTCAGACTGCTCTATGCGATGGAGGATGTTGGGATTAGATGTTAGTGGCGTTGAGAAACAGCGACTAAATTAGATTTTTATTTTATCTGCTACAAAGTAAAATATTCCCTGTATATTCAAATATGCAGCCGATATACGTACTGCAAGCTAGATAATTTCAAATCACTGCTCACTATCGACTCAACAAATTTCAAAGAAAGATAAATACAGAAAGGGTAAGCCATGGAATAATTTATTCAGCATTATGTTGCAATTTACAGAGCTTAATTTTTGATTATCCAATTATCACCCAAAAGTTTGACAAGGTATTATCCATATCCGATATGCATTTCACCATTTCAAATCCATGCAGGGAACAACCTACCTGGTATAAACATTGCACAAGTCTTCTCACAATATCAATACAGCAGTTTCTTATACAGTTGTATTTCTTTCTTCAATATATACACATAGATTTTATTTAACTTAAAACAGTTTCAAACAGCAATAGAAGCACAACAACCACACACACACACACACACACACGCATACATACTCACTCACTGGCCACACAACTCTCATTCTTCCAGGGCATTGCAATGATCATCATTTTCACAATAAAAAATAAAACTGCCATCACAAGGGAAAAGAAAAAGACATGATTTGTGAGGACCTACGTCATAAGGAATGATGTGATCAGTGGGGTTGATGGGTAGAAATGTATAAGAATATGTTTTACAGTATAACATCTCAAAGCAAGGCAGCAGTACCTTCATGCACTGGTTGAGGATCTAAATTAAGAAAGCACAGTAAACTATCAACCTCTACATCACTGTAAACTGTAGATCACATACTGTAACACATACTGGTCAGGGTCTAAAAGAGCCAAACAGTAAATGACCGGCTTTGGCCTACTGATGACGACAATCAATCTTCTAGCTCCTACAAAATACAGTTGGATAGATGTTCACTTTCCGCCATTAAGTCATTTCTGTGGTTAGGCCGGTAATATTGGTTACAACCATTCCATCTTAAGTCCACTCCACACAAGTGCTTTGAGAGTAAGAGGAGTGGTTTGGAATTGGGCCTAATGTTACTCCATCAACCCCATGTCATCTAGTTTTTCTCACTAAACAAAGAGACCACACAAAACAACAAAACATTCACTAGAGGGAGATCTAACTGGACGGCTGGGGGTGTTGATGGGAGGGACTCAGTCCATCCTGATCTTCTGATTGGTCATCCTGTATATGATGCTGTCGTAGCCCGGGTCCATGTTCCACAGGTTGTAGGCAATGGCGATGACAGCAAGGGCCAGAACAATCATCAGCCACAGGACAATGTTGAAGATCACAGCGTAGTGGTAGTTATACTTGTAGGCCAGGTTATACGGGCTGTCTGGATTACTCTGTGGGGGGCGGGAGGGGGTAGAAAACAGGGTTCAGAATCAACATGAAAGGTTAAGGGAGAGGCCAGATTCATAAGTCACAAAAAACAGAGAGAGTATTGCTGTCTGTTGGATTATTTTTAAATAACAAGTACCTATCGTAATTGTGCGTTTGCAGAGGCAACAGCATCGCTAACGTAACATATCCTGATCATGGTCAGTTCATGCTGTCTGAACTCTGAAAACGGATACAAATCTGGCAGACGGACGCGTCATCAGCCCTGTCCAGCAAATGGACAGATGTAGACGGGCAGACACAACGGATCACTCTGGACACTGCCCCAAAGTCGTTTTTTTGGTATGAAAGTTAAAAGTAAACTATTCAGTTTGGTAAAGTAAATAATAAACAAGTAGATCAGTATCAAGACTTACAATCTGCTTGGACTCCAGGATGGAACGGGACTTCCTGGTCAGGGGGACCTCGAAGCTCTTCACCGTGACAACCTCCACCACCGCACTGTTACCATAGAGACCGTAGACATCCTCGCCAAACTACAGCATGAAAGAGATTAACAAAGATGTAAACAATAATAAGAGATTAGAGGGGGGGGGGAAACAAAAAAACATCAGGGATGTATGAGCGTAAATATAGAGGTTCAATGAAGGGACTCCTGTGACCCATTGAGATCCCCCTCCTCACCTTCTGTAAGACGGAGGCCAGGATGGTGGTGGCGTCCCGGTACTGGGGGGAGTCTTGACCATAGCGCCGACTCAACTCCTCCAGGCCAGACAGCTCCAGGGAGTATAGGTCAGGGGAGTGGTCCTTGGCCAAGTGCCTGTGTCTCTGCAGCTAGAGAGACAGTGGAGGACAATTGTTGCACACACACACACACCATAAAAGTATAAAAATCACAAGCTCTGGTTATTGCATACTTGGATCCCTTACCAGGGCTGTGATGTCATGCAACACTTGGACTTCAGACAGGAAGAGCAGATCAGCCTGTAGAGCAACAGGATAAAGCGGTAAGAGACAAGAGAAGCCACACTATAAACCACCTGGTGAATACAATACTGGGACTAAAGGGTTTCATTTACAAGACCTCGGTCGGGTAGGACTGATTACTTTGTTAATAAACCACGCTTGTATGCACAGCCATAACAATTCATAACAGATTAGTTTGAATGCACTTGACCTTATGCAGACATTGGGGAAATCTAAAGCTTTAGGGGGGTAAAGATGAAGTAATTACACAGAGTAATGAGTCCGAAAATATCACTGATTGATTTGGTTGATTTTTGTGTAGGATTATTATAATTATCCTGATATTGTTTTTTACTTACACTTATATATAGTTTGTTCAGTCATTGGTTCTCGCACAGGAAACAATGAAAAGTCGCAATGCATTCCAGCTAACATGGACCTCTGAGTGTTCACTTTGAGTTTTGCATAGGAATGGAACGGCACTTAAGATGGGAGCGGAGGTTACCCCGCGGGGAAGTGCAGAGGAGAAGTCAGCGAGGGCATGTTAAAGGATTAATGAAACTTAGCCCCTGTGTGACACAGGATGTAAGGCACCGCCCCTGGGTGAAATACCAAGTTCCTAGTTGAGTCCCAATTGGTGTATCTAGTACTAAGTACCAAGATGGCAACCCACAAGATTTCAGACTGAGGAACACTAGGTGAGGACACAAGTGATACTGATCCAAGGTCTACTAAGGGACAACACAATATTATCCCCTCAGTCTACTTGGTCTTCTCCTAGATATTCATCACTGTTGGACAGGTTTACAGGTCGACTTGTGCGTCTCGGACCGCCATTCTCGTTGATATTGTGTATATGATCGTGCTATAGGGAGCTGACCTCTGCGTTGCGGCTGAGAGAGTTGAGGGGCAAGGAAGCAAGCACGGAGCCATCCTGGGACAGACGGGCACGGATCTGCTGCAGGGTGACTGGTAAGTCCTCAAACACAGCGTTGGCCTTGCCCAACATATACAGCCTCTGGAAGAACCAGAGCAGAGACGACAAACCATTACAGACACACACTTAACTAAGGTCAATGTCACAGATGAATCAAATGAAGTTTTACACAGATCTTGACTGTCCTGTTCAGTCTCAGTATAGCCTGCTGTACCTCCTCGCTCGGGGCCAGCTGCAGCACCACAGGGGTGTCCTCAGCAAACAGAGAGTGGACCGTCTCTGCCACGCTGTCCAGGGTGAAAGGCACAGGCTGGAAGGAAAACAAACCGCTGACAAAACAATCCCCTTCAACAATCCAATCAAATCCCAGTCCTTACAGTCAGGACTGTATGCATCCACGCATTACAAGACAAACATAAAGAAATGGCGACATGCCATCATGTCATAAATTTAAAAGAATTGTGTTAAGCCATATCTCAGGGCATTTCAGTATGTTGTTATCCAATCACCAGAGGTCCAAAGCCTGGTCAGACTTACATTCTCCATGGGGTATGAGACCACACTCTGTGGCAGGGCAAGGCTGTCAACCCCCCTCACCACCACCAGTACATTAGCCCTGGGACGCTGGAACAAAGGACCAGCCTGGAGACCTGGCCAGGAGAGATCCTGCACACAAAAAGACACTGATTAAATGCTCATTAATAGATATGGATAAATAGCACTGTGTCTATAGTATTAGGTAGGTCTATCGATAATAATGATAATAATAATAATAATAGGTAACATGAGGGATCAATAGCACTGTGTCTACAGTATTAGGTAGGTCTATCAATAATAGGTAGGGATAAATAGTACCACTGTGTCTACAAATCTCTTTATGCAATAATTTTTAATTCGTGAATACCATTTCGGTACAGAAAAACAGGGCTCGCAACTGCTTTTTAATACTCCCAAAATCATTTAATATTAGACTATTGACAATGTTTCTTTCCCAGTCAGTCTTCGGCTGGGATCAAAACATAGCAAGCTTTGATTTTCTTGACTTGGATATCTGTGTTTTGCAGTTTGTTTCAGCGCCACCACAGAAAGGGATGTGCAAAATAATTGCTACTGACTGCATACCTTTTCAAATCATTAGCACTGCCCCAATGCATTTTGCTTGCTACTACTACTATATTTTTTGTCCTGTACTGCATCTGTACTACTGATTGTCTGACTGTCTTGTGGTTTACAGTTGTCTTCTCTAATAGGGTTCTTGGTGGTTGACTCATATCATTTGATGTTCTGCATTTGCCATTTCTCAGATTTTATATTAATTTCTTAGATTTACACTGATAATACACTGATTTACACAATAATATATACTGTCTGTCCATGTAAATAAATAAATAAAAACAAGGCATGTCTAACAAATGACTGAACAGCAGATTTCATGTATGAAACAGTACCTCCTGAACAGAGAAGCCCATGGTAAGAGCCACAAGATCAGGGATCTTCTCTCCGGAGATGGGCCAGTCTCCCTTCTGGAAGGACACACACTCTGGAGCCTGCAACACCGTCAAGCTGTCCCCATGGACACCTGGGGAAATCCACAACGAGTGTCAGGTCATATACAGTTAAGATGCAAAAGCGGTGTGACAGCGATGTCTTTTCCTCTGTGCTGATCAAATCTGTATTTCAAATCTAAACGATGACTGCGAGGAGAACATTCAGTATGTGGCCTTTTGAAAATGCATTTTGAGATCTGACATTATATCTGCACTTTGTATTATGTACACAGTTGTGATATGCACATACTCTGAACATATTCTCATTTTCAAATAGACTGCTGAAACAACCATTTGCACATACAGTATTTAGCACATCTATAGGCCTATAGTATATATATATACTATATATATGTTCCACATTGTGAGATTTTAGGGTATACAGTGGACTCTACTTTAGAATACTCAAGCACGGTTTGGGATATGTGGTTGAGTTACGGATGGCATTCAAAACCAGTCCCTGAGGTTTCAAAGAAAATATGGCCAACACCATCACCCTCCTGTCACTATATATGAAAATGCAGAGAGGTGCAATTTCAGCCGCTTTCTCCTGTCCCATTATGCTATGTAAGTCAATGGAAACATCTGACAGAAAAGTCACTGAAATTGCACCTCTCTGCCTTTTCCCATATAGTGACAGGAGGGAGATGATTACAATTTTCTTAGGAACCTCTGGGACTGGACATGAATGTCAACCACATATCCTCATACCAGAATCCCATACCCCCTCCACTAAGGTTGGACAAAGTAATACATTTTTATTCAATAAAACCTCAGACTCCAACCTCCAGTGTTGAAAAATATTTTCCTGTATCATTTCAATCACTGGCAAGTGACTCCTTAGTCATAGCGTTGATACACCTCTGGAGAGAGAGGGCACCGTCAGCTGTCAGTATGGTGTTACAATTCACTCCCACTGACTTGTTAATTACAAACCAGCAAAGCGCTAAGGTAAAAACAGAGAACTGGTCAACCAGGGGAGGGGGGTTAAGAATAAACTATCTCGTGACAGAGAGCTGAGCTGAAAGAGCCTACGTGAAGAGGAACTAGCAGAATGTGATGCATGTCACATGATATAGGCCATCCTTATTCTGTGTCAGAAGGTTGCTAAATGCTGGCTACCTGGACACTGCTTGACAAGTTAAAATGCAGGTGCGTTTCCACTCAATTTAGGCTAATGAACTGAAATAAAGACAAACTTTCAAACAGCTTCTGACTGCAACGGACCCACTGTTAGCTTGGAGCTTGCCAACCCCGGTTAACATTTGCATGCATCTAACCGTGACGAAAATGGTTAAAGCTAACTTAGCTAAAAGGAAGACATCTCACCTGCTCGCTGCACGATTAATCTTCACTTGTTTGACAGCTAACGTTAGTAGAATATTTACTCTCAAAGGCCAAACAAGCCAAAGTTGGGTTTCTGCACAAGCTAGGATCCATTTATTTCCCTAAGTAAAGAAATAATAAAGCGACGCGATGCTAGTTAGCTAACATTAGCTGTTAGCGACCTGTCATTTCAGTCATGGCCCATGCTAACCAGATTGATCAAAATCTCTCAGCAGAAGATATAACGTTAGTTTAAGAAATAAATTATTTAAATATAGCGTTACACACGTCTCACCTGCAGTGATAATGAAACAGAAGATAAAAACCACGGTGAATAAACCCTCCATCCTTCGACAATTTTTCAGCGACATTTTTCTCCTTGCTACCAGGGATCAGCTGACTTGACTGACGGTGTGATAACTGCAAAGCATTCTGGGTCAAGACTAGTTATGTTTTTTGTTGTTGTTATTTTTAAGTAATTTTAATTAACAAAAAAAAAACTATATTTAAAAACATATATATATATAATAAAATAAGATAAAATAAATAAAAATACAAATAAGATCATAATTTCTAATACATAAAATGTAGTTTTTAAGAGTTTGTTATTCTTGTTTTTCAATTTGGAAATTGTTTCAAAATACTTGTTCAATTCTGTGACTCTAAAAACATAGTAAGAAGGACATTTTTTTTAACCATTTCATCTTATGTATATACTATTTGCATAGCATAAATATCAGGTTAAAATAAGACTAGTGATGTTTTTGGCAAATTTCAGTTTTCACACTTTCACACCAGCCAAATTAAAAATTCAGTATTTGTGAACATGTGCTACTGTCTCCTAAAGCCAGGAACCAGAGAAGTAAGACTCGTCTGAACCTGCTCCACTGACAATAAATGGGCGACTGATTTTGTGGACTCACCTAAAGTTTGGTTTATTTTTTATACCCAAATTAGCTTCATTCTGTAGTGGTGTTCTCAGTTCTAAAATGGAAAATGTACCCATATACTCAGAACATTCCTCTGGGTGCTTTCAGTGTCATCTATAATATCTCTCCCAATTCGTTGTCGACATTTGACTTCCAATGCGGCTATAGATCCCATCTATTACTTTTACTGAACAGAATAGACATAGATCATTAGTTTGGGCAAAACATGATTTTAATCTTTATCAGAGATCCAGCATGCACTGTGAAAATCAACCCCCTTTGTTTCAATTTCTGACATGTTACACATGGCTCTTGGTATCAGATTTTAGTATTGGAGAAATTATCTGATACCGATACCCTGTTTTGTACCCTGGCTTGTGACGGGAAGGTCACCGGTTCGATCCCCTGGCCTGGCAGGAAAACTCTGGGCCGGAAAGTGAATGAATAACTCTCTCCCGAAGTGTCCTTGAGCAAGGTACTTAACCCCCAACTGCTCCAGTGAAAAAAAAATCGTAGTTTATATTAGTGAACATATTTTGGGGGGAGAAAATACACATTAAAACAATACTAGCATTGCAATTACTGAATGTTAATTCAGCTGAATTGCAACGCTGCAGTTTGCATTCAATGAGCAGTTCACTCCTTCATCACATGTACAGGTCATTTCCAGCGTCACACTTAGTGGGAATGCAGCAGAATCACAGCACAGATGATTCTGGGGATCTTGCATACTAATGCAGTGCTATTGAGCCCACAATAAAGTTAGGCCTACAATTTTACAGATTTATGTTGAAAAGGTCTTTTTTTTTTGGAGTGGGATCATAGGGAATTGTATTTTTTGTTAGTCAACTCTTAATTCACAACAATGGTGATTCATTTTCACATAATCTCACACATTTAGCAAAACCCCAAAACATTTTGCACACATTCACTTGTCTTCCAGAGGACACTGTACCTTTGTGTTATGTTAATTACAGCTCAATGAAATGATGGAGATAACTAGACCTGCCTTTCTCCCCCACTTGCACTAGTACTGTACCACCAAGTGAAATATGAGCACGCACTTCCCCCCCAAAAAGTTTTCATAATACAATCAGTTTACTTGCAGTCTAAAGCCCTGAATTAAGGTAAAAAAGCGACCAAATCTTGTATTGGTGCCACCTACTGAGAAAGTTGGACGCACCAGTGTCACTAGTAGAAAAATTAGTATAGAGCCCTGCTCAAAATGCAGTAAACTATAATGTTACTCAACATAAAAGTCACATCACATTTAAAGGATAAAGCCAGTGTAATTTTATTTCCAAAAGTCAAAGAACTCCATTGTTTTCCAAAAATTGTTAAAACAAGTCACAGACTTTACTGTACTTTACTGAATTACTCTATAAAGTGACAGCAACTGCATCAACTCTGCATGAACCGGAAATGGGCGAAGCGAGTTCTGGCAGGACGCTCTTAAGTCATGTGTGTTGCGTGACAGCTTTGCTGACACCCCATAGTCCCACCTACACTGATTTGGCGGTCTATTTAAAGACTTCCCCATTCACGCACACACCCTGTTTGCTGATGCTGTGCAAGTGTTGCTGCTGCTGCACCTGAAGTAAGGTTTTCACTGCTCGTGTTCTCATTTTCATGCAAATATGTTGGCTCTATTTTCGTGTTGCTTACCGCTTGGCTCTTCCTCACCATGTCCCGTGTCGAGCGGGAGGATGAATTTTTGAAAGAAGATGATAAAGTTGATAATCCAAGCCCCTCAAGGAACCCGAGGGATAGTCGCGCGTCACGCGGAACCAGACGTCACCATTCACCGCCGCTGGGAATTCTATCCCGGCCACACCACTAACGCTAGGCCTTGGTCTAATGAAGACTTATAAATATCCAACTCCCCTGGGAGGATGACTTCGCGCATAGCTCTGAAAACACAACAATGCTGCTGCCCGCTGCGGTCATTACTTCCTCATCCGCTGCTTATATATCTGCTACAATTACAGTCCACCTCTACAGCCTTCTGCAACTGGGATGTCAGTTGACTTCATGCCATGCAAAACCGTGGAACTGCGGTCCATGCGTCTTCCCTCCTGCTGCTGCAGTTCAAAGGAATCAAATCAGGTGATGTTCCGTCGATTCAGAGGTTAAAATGGATGTTTATGTTAATCTAAAGAAAGCGACACCTCACCATGGCAGAGCTCAGATTCAGAGTTTAATTGTAGTGAGATGCTTCCCCTGTGCAAAGTAAATACATTAAATGCAACATAATAGTAGTTAATGATCATCACAGAATAGGCTATATAATGTGCAAATGGATGTAGTGCAAAGAAGATATGTCTTCGAAATATGTAAGATAAGATAAACCTTTATCGATCCCCGGAGGGGAATTCAGATGTCATAGCAGCAACAGCAATGAGAGTGAAACCCAGGAGGGGTACAGGTAAGAGGAAGAGTCCAGAACCAAACTATAAATAAAGACATAATAAAACACTGAGTGGCTGGCCCTTTAGGTATCTGCCCTGGATCTCTGAATGAGTGAACATATGTGCAGTCTATCAATAAATATAAATGTACCTATTCAAATATGAATGAATGAATGAATATAGATCTATTTATAGTATTCGATCACAGACATCTTGGTCGCAAACAGGTGATTGTAATCAAATAGCAGGTGATTACCATTAAATTACAATTGTGGCCAATGAGCTGGCGCAATGTGCCATATTGTATGGCAAAACACATCATGACAATACTATGAATCTCAGTGAATATATAAATTAATATTTGTACAACAGACCTTCAACAGTGAGTATATCTGGATTAATATTATGTTCAATCTATCAATTCAATCAAGTCAATGAGTAAACATAAATACAGTTTCTCAACAGTTATCCTTAACAGACATCTGTCAAAGTTCGGCAATGTACATCCTAGTAGTTCTTCTGTAAGTGCACCAGAGTCCATGCAGGAGTCAGAAGTCAGTAACGGACAGTGAAGTCTTAAAGTTGGGTCAAGCTTGGTTGTGGAGTCTGATGGCTACTGGCACAAGTACTGACACCATGGCCATACAGAGTAATGTACAGGCAAGTATTAAGGTTCATGGTTCAAGTAATGTAAGGGTCATTTCAGGCTAACTACAGTCGTTAGAGTCATTATTGATTCACCCTTTATGATCTGTGTAATGTAAAGTATGTATACTGCTCAAAAAAATAAAGGGAACACTTAAACAACACATCCTAGATCTCAATGAATGAAATATTCCAGTTGAAAATCTTTATCCATTACACAGTGGAATGCGTTGAGAACAAAATAACATAAGAATGATCAATGGAAATCAAAATCATTAACCCATGGATGTCTGGATTCAGAATCATACTCAAAATAAAAGTGGAAAAATCAGATCACAGGCTGATCCAACTTCTGTGGAAATTCCTCAAGACAATTCAAAATTAGGCTCAGTAGTGTGTGTGGCCTCCACGTGCCTGTATGCACTCCCGACAATGTTTGGGCATGCTCCTGATGAGACGACGTATGTTCTCCTGAGGGATCTCCTCCCAGACCTGGATCAGGGCATCAGTCAACTCCTGGACAGTCTGTGGTGTGACGTGGCATCGGTGGATGGAACGAGACATGATGTCCCAGAGGTGCTTGATTGGATTCAGGTCTGGGGAACGGGCAGGCCAGTCCATGGCATCAATGCCTTCGTCATGCAGGAACTGCTGATACACTCCAGCCACATGAGGCCGAGCATTGTCATGCATGAGAAAGAACCCAGGGCCCACTGCACCAGCATATGGT
>OMKL01138648.1:0-13671 GCA_900302295.1 Parasudis fraserbrunneri | reverse complement strand
TTCTCTGTTATTCTTTAAAGATCCCCTCCACTCAAAAAACATGTTTTTGAGTGGAGGGGATCTTTAAAGAATAACAGAGAAGAAATGGTCTCCTGGGAACACCGGCAAACTAACTGTCCATGACCAACAGATGGTGTTGTTTCATAGCCTGTCTGTCAAAGAATGACCTCGTCTTTGTATGGATTTGGCAGTCTGCAATGTTATTTAGGTGCTTGGGAAAAACAACATTGGTACTCCTTGTACCCGTTAGGCCAAAGTTTGAAGTCTTCAGATTTAACAAGCCTAAACAAGTTCCTTATTGCTTGTTGTGATGTCACAAGGGGGACACAAGCAATACATGTGCTTTAATTAGTCAATTAGCAGTGCTTTTTGGAGCCAGGGACACTGCCTACCTCATGTGTTGCCCAGTTTGTAAAGGTTTTTACTCTTGGTTGTAGGGTAGCCAAGCAGGGAAGGAAATAATCAATGTAAAATTCGGCGTGTGCTATACCCACCAAAAAATGGCATGCTCACTACAAGGGAATAAAGAGGTGCTTGAAAATAAATTATTTTAATTAGATTTAGAGAAGTTTCTTTGCGGAAAAAAAAGGAACAAACATGTTCCACAGATTCAAGGAAGTCGTGGAAAAGACACATAATATGTCTCCTTTAACTTAACCAATAGGCCCTTTTCACAGCAGCCATTTTGACATGTCATCGCAGGGTAAACACAGGTGTAATTGATAACATTAATTATGGTCCCGTTCCATTTAGGTGTGGCAGAGCCTTTCCAATGAGACAGCATGCACAACACCGGGGCCCTGGCCCCAGCACACCGAAATGGACTGCGATGACATGTCAAAATGGCCGCTGTGAAAAGGGCCTATACACCATCTCTTGGGACTCGACCCAGGTGCAGCAAATCTTAGACCCTAACCTTCCTCTTTCCACCCCTGACTGTAGCACGTCAAGAGCTTTGTCAACCAGACGTGGCTGGGGAGGTACGAGGTTCCGGTGGAGGATTCCACCAACATGCTCATCTGGTCCTTCATTGTGTCCGTTTTCAGCCTGGGAGGATGGGTGGGGGCGATTCACAGTGGCAGCCTCCCTGTCACTCATGGCCGGTGAGACACTCTTTGCAGTAGAATAATGTGCTTGATTGACAGATGAGATTGGTACATACAACGGAATTAGGCACACATTCCAATAACATACCGAGTCCACTTCAAGGATATATGAAAAAACAATGTCTCTTCCACACTGCACGACTGCCGGTGATAGCAGATAGGCCTACTTAACAATAAGTTACCCTGCTTAACTGCGAAGCCTTCCCCAAGACCGTCCATCTTGAAGGCCCCTCACATCACACTGTAATAAACCCTCAATGTGTTGCACATTTTGCAGGAAAAAAGCTCTTTTGTTCAACAACGTGGTGGCTATGGTTGCTGCTCTGCTGATGATCTTCAGTCGCGTGGCCAAGTCTTTTGAGATGATCCTGCTGGGCAGATTTCTCTATGGATATAACGTTGGTATGTCTGCACTGCACTGTGTGTGTGTGTGTGTGAATATGTGCACTTACTGGATCAGTAGTGTACTGTGTGTGAAACAGTATTGCAATTTTTGATGTTAGCCTTTGAGATGTTTTTTTTATATTTATTTATTTATTTATTTTACTTTTTTGGGGTGGTTCTGAAAATTCTCTTCTCCTTTGCCATGGTTTCCAGGCCTTGGGCTGAGTGTCCACCTGATGTACCTGGGAGAGTGTGCTCCAAGGAAACTGAGAGGCTTCCTGACACTAACAAGCTCCATCTTCATTGGCCTGGGGAAGGTCATGGGTCAAATAATTGGCATCAAGTAAGAGGCAACTGCAAATAATAATAATAATAAAGAACATTAGCCAAGACATCCTGCAGAAAACTGCCAAACCACAATACTCTCTTACACATTAACGAGGTGGAGGAAAACATCTTGGGTAGACAAATCCCTTTTTTCCAGATGATTGCCTCCTTCACGCCAGATCAAACTGGCACTTTTCTCATGCGTACGGGATTACCTCATCCTAGACTGAAGACACTGTCTTGTTAATCAGACAGGGTTGAATAATAGACTGAAGTGAAAAGGACCATTTACAAAAAAAGGACTGTCTGAAGTTGGCAAATATACTTAGCTGAACCATCTGAATCATTTCCAATGCCATGTCAACCATGTAATAATCTCTTTTCTCTTTCACTCTACTATCTACCATCTATTATTATTTATAATATCTACTATTCTAAAATGTCTTACCTGTCTTAATTTTACAATCTTTCCAGGGAACTGATGGGCACAGACGATATGTGGCCATATCTCCTAGCCATCAGTGGCATTCCTGCCATTTTGCAATTTGTGGGTTTGCTGTTCTTCCCTGAGGCACCTCGATACCTGTACATCGATAAAGGAGACATCGAGGGCAGCAAAAAAGGTTAGTCGAAACAGCAATAGACTCTACATACAGAGACAAACTGAATTGAACTTGCCTTGGTTTGATGATGACAGTGCCGCCTCACTACCTAATAACTATAGCGGAGCTGTCCAGTGTGAACTGAAATGATCCAGCCCAATACAATGCTGGTGGATACGCCCCGCTGTATGAAAATAACCTACACTTGAAACATATCAAAAGTGTACATATCAAAAGAATGCATGTTATTATCGTTTAAGAGTTCCCTGGATGAACCCTAATTCATAACATTTAAGAGTTCCCTGGATGAACCCTAATTCATAACGTTTGAGAGTTCCCTGGACGAACCCTAATTCATAACGTTTAAGAGTTCCCTGGATGAACCCTAATTCATAACATTTAAGAGTTCCCTGGATGAACCCTAACTCATAACGTTTGAAAGTTCCCTGGACGAACCCTAATTCATAACATTTGAGTGTGCTTGACTCGTGTGTGTGCTCGGTAGCCTTGCAGTGGCTGTGGCAGGATGACGACCTGAAGCTGGAGCTTGACGACATGAGCAAAGAGCGAGAGCAGGCGCAGGGCGAGAAGGCCAAGACCGTGCTGGATGTCCTCCGCTCCCGCTGCGTCAGGTGGCAGCTGCTGGCCCTCGTCATCCCCTGTGCCGGGGTTCAGTTCTGCGGCATCAACGCTGTATGTCCGTTTCACTTCCCCTCCCTCATCGTGACACTGAAGTTGATGTTGCCGGCAAAAGCTGCGCCGTACAACTTGCTGTGCTACCCTTGCAGATGAGATGAGAAAAGACAAAGCTTTTCGAAAAGCCATGTCATTGCTAACCTTGCAGCATAAGATGAGAAAAGATGAGATAAACCTTTAGAAAACCTGTATCATACAACTCGCTGTGCTACCCTTGCAGCTTATGATAAGATAAGAAAAGATGAGAAAAGATAAGATAAACCTTTATAGTCCCCCTGTGGGAGGAATTGTATTGTTGTCAACAACAACACCGCATGGCGACGACTAGGGCAAGAAATAGAAATAGGTAAGAAAAGAAAAATAAATGATGAAACACAAAATGAATGACAAAACTAAAATGAACGCAAGGTAAACATCTTCTCCTCTCCCATCGTCCCAGCTGTACTTCTACGCTTTCGACATCTTCCGCGAATCGGGGGTGGCGGAGAGCCAGATGCATTACCTGTCCATCGGTATCGGAGGGACAGAGCTCCTCACCGTGGCACTCTGTGTAAGCGTCGCCTCGTGCGCATTCCTCACGTCACTGGAATGATACACTGTATGTCTCATGTTTATACACGTTAATAGAACCCTGACCTTAAACATTGTGGGGTTTTTTTCTCTCAGTCTCTGCTGATAGATAAAGCTGGGAGGAAGATTCTGATGGGATACGGCTACCTGCTGATGGGCGTTGTCATGTCTATACTTATAGTCATGCTGTCTATCAAGGTAAGTGCTCTCGTCTGTACTTTTCGATATCGCCGGCGTGTTCCTCTCCTCTGTCCTCCTGTACATAAACTGTCCTCTTCTTGTTTGTAGGACCTGTATTCATGGGTTCCGTACATGAACATCGGCCTCATCTTCCTGGTTATCTGTGTGTATGGACTTGGACCATGTGAGTTTCCTGTTTGTTTCCCATTTGTTATAGTAATGGTTCACAGTTTCAGCACCAGTATTGGTTGATCAGAATGTAACTGGCCCGATCTCAGCGGCCCAACACCAACACGTGAACATCGCCCTCGTATTCTCGGTCATCCGTGTACGTATATATGGACTTGGACCTTGTGAATTATTTCCACCCCCGTTTGCCATAGTAAAGGCTCAGAGTTTCAGCACCAACATTGGTTGGTCAGAGCTGAACTAACGAAACCCGTTTCTGTCTCCTCTCAGCCGGAGTGTCCATGGCCCTCCCCGCTGACCTCTTCCTGCAGGCCTGGCGTCCTTCTGCTTATGTCATTAGTGGAACCATCAACTGGCTGGGCCTCTTCGTCATCGGGATGTTCTTCCCTTACGTAGTGGTGAGATACCGGCTCATGCAATCTGTGACACTGACGAAACACGCAGAAATATTGTTAGACAAAAATGGGCATTTAATCCATTGGTAAGCAACATGGATAAACCAGTCTGACGTAGGCGACAATGTAACAAAGGATATACATTGATTGTAAACGAAGCGGAATAATGCAGGTGAAATGATAAGGCATCCATGATGTTATTACAAATGTTATAATGTCAAGTCAAAATGGCTGCTGTGAAAAGGGCCTATAACATCACGGCTGGGACACCTCACAGCCAATCAGATTGCTTGATCATAACCAACAAACTGTATGATGTTACAGGGTATATTAGCAGTAAAAGAGTTATTTATAATTGAAAGGTGTATTTTTCATTGTCATACCACTATGTTATGTATTGGTAGAAATGTGTGTATATACTTTACTTACTTACCTTTTTTTCATGTGCCCATATAGGATGGACTCGGACAATTCTGCTTCCTGATTTTCGTGGCTTACTGCATCTTCAGCGCAGCATTCATGTTATATTTTATCCCAGAGACCAAAGGAAAGACGATGGTGGAGATTATGGAGGACTTCAACAAATTGAACTTCAAGAACAGGGGCACTGACACTGAAAAGGGAGACTTTGTTCTTGCAACTAAATTCTAAGAAAAATTACATTGTTTTTTTTTTTTGTTTTACATTTGTTATTTATCTACCCTCCCAAATGTTTATGTTTGCCTCGTATTAGTGGTCGACCGACATGGGTTTTTCAATGGCCGATGCCGATACCGATATTTAGAGAGCAAGGCGACCGATGGCTGATATCAATTTTATTTTGGCATCTGATAAAATACAGCAAATGAATAATAACAAATGAGACACAAAAAAAGATCTGTGGTCTACTTATTATTTTAAACAAACAGATGTATCAAACTAAATAAATAGATTGAAAACAAAAATAGAAATGCTGGAATCAACTGACACGTGCGTGATTGACACAAGGGGGAGCGCTACCCTTTCTGTTAATCGGCCGTGTGTGCGCGGTTATCGGCCAATGCCGATTATTTCAAAATGCCATATATCGGCCTGATTCATCGGTCTAGCACTACCTCGTATATTTGTTTGTCAGTAAATATTTAAAATGTAACTCAACATTGAAGAGGACACTATATTGTGGCTCACTCCATTGTTTGAAACGCCAGTTTGATAAAGATTTGTGGGCCAACCAACCTACAGAAAACTATATCAATTTTAGGGCTGAACAATTGAAATTTTATCGAAATTGCAATATGGCCTAATACAATATCTGAATCAGCGTAATGTGTGTTGAAATACCATTCTAAATTAAGTATTGTGGTGCTGCAGAGATGCCCTGGCCTACAAATCATATTCCTCAGACTTAAGAAATGATCTTTGTTTTACAGACCCCCACAGAAATCACATCATCATCATCATTGTAATATTTTTTCAGTGAAAATGAAAATAATGACACAAAAAATACCATTCCCACTAATATTGTGAATCATATAGCAATTGAAATATCTGTCAAAAGAATCGCAATATGATATTTGTTCCATATCGTTCAGCCCTAATTAATTTATTAAAGCACAACTATTTTTATGCCATTACAGTGAAACCTAATATAAACAGAACACAAGGAAGATACTGTAAAATCACCTTTGAGCAGAACACTGTGCAGACTGTCCGAAAGAGAGTCCAGAAATAAACCAACATGAAAAATGAGATGACATGTCTGAATACTTTATTGTTCTTATAGTTGTCTGCTTCAATTTGTCTGTCAAATTTCTGCACTATGAACACTGAGACTCATTTTTGAAATGAATGAGTAAGATTGTGATCAGTGTATTTTGGCAGGGCCATTTCTGGCTATATGCGGACCATGTGGTTGCATAGGGCCCCCGAAGCCACCAGGGGCCCCCTGCGCATTAACTATCAGCTAGCTAGCAGAATGTGGCTTTGCCAGGAAACATAACAAACAAGAAAAGATTAATGAAAAGATGGGGCCCCCAAAAAATAGGGCCCCAAAAAAATCTAGAAACGGCCCTGTATTTGGGGTTCACTCCATTTCAATGGAACAAAAAAGAAGCTGTTGTAGTGTGACTGGTTCTAACTAATCTCAAGGTGAGAAAAGGTCTATGTAAGTACAGGTGCTGGGTAGTCTCGCATTGCCAGACCTATCTCCACACTTAAGGAGAGAGGAGTCGACAAGACCCAGACCACACCCTCAAATAGAAGGGACCACCCATAAGGTGTCATAAGAGCAGGGCATTCAATATCATAGATTTCCATCACACAGCCCTTCGCAATAGCATAAATCCAGAATAAACATTAATTCACAATTCACAATCCAACCATGTTTCAGATGACAAAACACATCCTTTCCAACACAAAGATAATAGATAAGAGTGGGAGGGAGAGGGAGAGGGAGAGTGTGTGTGTGTGTGGGCTATCTTACAAGGGTTAACTAGGAACCATATTGGTGATTGTACCACATTAGATATGGTTCGCTTTTACAATGTTATTGAAATTTGTCTTTTGGCATATCCCTCCTAGTTACACATACACACAGTCCACCGCATACATGGATTTCTTCACAGAGGTCAGAGAGCAAGGTCCGGAGCAGTTTTGGAGATCAGTCCTTTGCTCAAGGGCACTTTGGCAGAGATGGTGGGCACCATGGATGTAATAACCAGCCGCCCTTGAGTTGCAAGCTTGCAAGTGCAACACACCCTCCTGTCTGTAGCTGGAATCAAACCAGCGACCTTTCGGTTACCAGTCGGCCTCTCTACCTCCAGGCCATCCTGCCACCTGAACCCTCACACTGCATCACAGCATTTCCCTCCCCTGACCTAGCATTCCCACTTCATGTTTCAGCGTTCAGCACACAGTAGGCATCAGCTGACTCTAAAGTGTCAGACACGGCGAAGGCTCTATGCAGCTGCATCACACTACACTACGGCAAAACAAAGAGAGATAGGGAAACTTGCGGCTTTGATAGGAGTTATTATTGCAGAGCCCTTTGAGTCCGAGGGGTCATCCATGAATCGCTCATGCAAATATTTATTTTGTTGCTTTTCCCAATTCTTGGCAGTAGGATAGGACAGCTTCTGCTTCGCTATGTTCACAGTCCAGACATCCTTACCAGTGGCCTCTTGGCAAACCTGGTAGTTGATAGGGCCCAGCTGTTGCACCATACGATATTGTTCATTCCATTTCGGGCCAAACTTGTGGTTGGGTTTGAACCCAGACCCTTGATCAAGGTCTGTATCAAATCTACAACAAATTGACCGCATCTGCTTTTATTTTTGTAAAATTTTGTAAACACACATTAAATGCCAAAACAAACACGTACCTTTGACTCCGAAATATCTGTTTTATTGAAATCTGCACAGCAGTAGTTTGTTGATACTTCAGAAGTATGACATTTAGTCAATTTGTTGTAGATTTGAGTGTGCTGTGTATCTTTGCCTTGCATGGAATGTTTGGGGAGTGGTTACCCATGGTTACATGCTGCCTTACTCAAAGAAAGATTCTGAACATTCTGTGAGAAGTTGACAGTTGGTCAAGTGAGAAATAATTTGTATACTCATATTTGAAATACTCATAATTGAAAACAGCAACATGACTCAGAAAAATATATTACACAGTATAATATTGCTGTATTGTTTGTTTAGAATTCAGAAGTATGATATTTAGACTAGGTCCCAAAAATGAATGGAAGTGAATGAGGAGCCTGACACCTGAGTGGAATGGTGGTGTTGACAGCAGACGACAGCAGTGGTCGCTAGCTTACCTGTAGATTACTTTACATAGAAGTAAGACTGCTGAAACTTGACATGTTCTACTAAAGTGAAATATCCCTTTAAGGATCAGAGTTCATTGGTGTGGTGATTAGGACCACTGACACTAGAACCATGTCTACCCTTGACCTGGGGTTGAATCCTGGGGCCCTGGTATTGAGGCCCACCAGACACTTCTCTCCTGCATCTCTCCTGCTCTGCACACCTTTCAGAATTCCTGCTGTATCCAGTAGGAGAAAGGGCTTTAAAGGGGCAGTTCACCAAAAGACAATGTTGATCTATTTTGCACACAATCTCACACATATCCCAAAGCTCTAAACAGTTTTGCACATATTTATTTAGGTTGACAGATATTGAGAGGTAATGAGTTTGAATATGTCCTCCAGTGATGTCATCGGAGGACACTGGATAGTTGTGTTGTGTTAATTACAGCTCAATGAAATGATGAAGATGAAAAAAATAGCAATCCCTATTTTTTTCCCCATCTGCAAGGATTCAGTGTCCTCTGATGAAATCACTGGAAGACATATTGAAACTCATTAACTCTTAGTAATTGTTCAACTAAATTAATGTGTGCAAAACTGTTTTAGGATACAAGTTTTAGGATATGTGTGAGATTATGTGCAAAATAAATCAGCGGGTTTTTTGTGAGCGTCAACCCTTTTGGCAATTTCAGTGTGCATTAGTTCACAGAAACCCAAATAATCTTGTCAGGCAAACATGTTTCCATACAGTAGGATTTTTAGTTCATCTCAAATTATTTGAGAAATGTCCCTTAGCAAGTTTGACCTTTATCTTCTTGTAATGATCAAACAAGTTAATAAGCAAAATGTTCTGTTCAAATAGCTAAAACATTTGTATTTTTTATTTATTTATTTTAAAATTTTGGTGAAGGTTGGTGAAATCCTTTTGGCAATCACTTCCTCCTGCAAATGCTTAACTGTAATAATCATTGTGTAATCATGTTTGTTATACCCATTAATGACCATTCATACTGTACATGAACAAAACTGAAAGGCTGCAACACTGGAGGTCAAACAGCGTGAACGTTCAACTAATTATTCTAGCTAAATTCAAGGTAGTCTTCTAATTGTTAGAGAGACTACATTTAAGACCTAATGATTGCTGAATAATGATGAATTTGAATCAATAAATTGTGTCATGTAGATGTGATGAAGCTCTTGGTCAACTATTATTTATGTGTTGTAATCAGGAGTTTGCATAAAGTATTACTGTTATTCCTATGGCCTCAAGACAGTCAAATCTATATTTGTGAACATGAACAGCTCCACCCAAAGCTATAAACCAGAGAACCAGATTCAAACCTATGATTTAATGAAGCTGTCAAATCTGGATCTGCTCCACACAGAATACAATGGATGGATGGTAAAGGTGACGGCGAGAGAATCCAGGATTCTCTGGGGACAAAGGGTGCTTGCACTGGTTCAGAAATGACAACACAATTATGTGTACTATTCATGTGGGTTTAAACATAAATAAATAATAAAACACTCAGAAAAGCATTCCCTGGGGCCACAAAATCAGTTTCCCATTAAAAATCATTGTCTTCAAAGCAGTGCCATACTTGACATCTTGATGGCGTCACAGACAGGATCCATTCTTTGTTCTCCGGTGTCTGGTTTTGGGAGGGTTTTTTAAGCCTATGTTCACAAATATTGATCGGTCTATCCTAGACCAATGGTTCTTGGTTCTCAACCTCTTTCCATGTCAAGGACCCCAGAATTGATTAGGCTGCACACCCCCATAAGATATTTTTGTCATTAAATATGATAAAAGTCCACAATCCCATAGCTGTCTATAATGTAACTGATAAGACAGTGACACCTAAGATCAGAATGGTCTCTCATACTTCCCTCTTTGGCAAATTTACTAAATATAATAGTAACATTAAAACTATTCCTCATTTCTCTGGGGAGACCCTGGCAAATGTCATGCAAACCAATATTTTGTACTGGTGCCACCACTAATAAAAATAACAACAAATTGAGCTTAGGAGCTTTTTCAAACGCAATTTATTTGATACTCATCTCTGTATCAATAAGAGAGATGAGACTCAAGAACAGAGTACAAAAGGAAATATCTATAGAAAAGTATGCTTATATTGAAATATGTCCAAAGACTTTATAACAAAACATGTAACTCACATGTTTTCAGAACAATCTTGTCGAGTACGATGATAAAATACCAAGATAACATATTGTACATCTTTTGTGTGTGCATGTGTTTTTTTTTTGTGTTTTTTGTTTTATAGAAAAGTGTCAATGCAAGTCACTCTGTGTATGAGTTAGCCTAACCCCTTAGAAAAGGGGACCTTTTTAATCCACTGCTGTGCACAATCAGTATTTGGAAGGCACTTTGCAACAGACCAAAAGCATACAACAAAACAGAACTAGCAGAACTAGCAAGTGTCTCTAGGCCTACATAATCAATGAAAACATCCTTTACATTGGAGTACCAACATGAGAGAGACAAATTATACCACCCAATGAATTTACTAGCATGAGATATGTACGGGGGACCTGTGAAATAATGGTATTCCTTTTCTTGACAGCATCATCCAATTGTTAAAAGAATTACACACATAAAAGACCTTTCCTCCCACTACAGCGTAAATGGAGGTGCATCACAAACAGAGGGAATCAAACGAGGGAGCTAACTGAACCCTTCAGATGAGGAACCATACAAGTCCATTTTGATTTTTTTGGACAGCCACCCAGTATTTACAGATGCAAAATCACAAGGCAAGTGTGAATGTAATATGTCACTCGAAAGTACTAGTTCTCGACTGTCTTTTCACTATGAACGCGCACAACACTCCCAAATTACCCTCCGTCGATAATTAGGTTTGAAAATCATTGCTGATCTGAAAACTTCAAGCAGACTTACATTGATCTGGTCTGAGACGAATGCTTCTTAAACTTGTTTAGTTGAGGGACCCAAATGGTGTAAAAAAATAAAATAAAATAAAATAAAAAAACAAAACAAACCGAGTATCATTAAAGGGGAACACCACCCAAATTAAGAATTCCAATTTGTTATTTCCATGGCCTGGGAAAGTTGAATCAATATTTGCTAACACAAGCTTCTCTCTCCCAAAGCCAGAAACCAGAGAAGTAAGATTCAAACTTGTGATGTCATCAGGTATAAAGTCTGCCGCCTCTCCACTGACAATGAATGGGAGACGGATTTTGTGGAATGTCCGTTTGAGCTTTCATACACAAATGAGCTTTATTCTATGGTAAGTGTTCAGTTCTGAAAGAGAAAATGTACCCAGAACATTCCCCTGGGTGCTCCCAATTCACCGTCTATGGAGCAGCTTCGGACATTATACCCAATGACATCACAAGTTTCGAGTTTCGGCACTCTAGTTTTTTGGATTTGGATTTAGAGTTGTTCGTGTTCACTCATATTATTGGACTTGTCTTAAGACCACAGGAATAACAAAAAAAATTATTCTTAAACTGGCCGGAGTTCCTCTTTAAAACAAACGTGCCTTTGCCATGAGGGAAATCCACCAGACGCAGACCGCAGACGCAGACCCCCCTCCACACTCATAGTTTAAAGAAACATTGGTGTGCGACGCGGGTCAATGAGCGCTAACAGAGCAGAGTGACACTTCAGTGGACAGTGACAAAACACTGTTGACCAATCAGTGAACGACATTCAGTCTCCCAACTACACGTACAGAGTATACAACAAGGTTGACTCTGTACTACCAGTGAAGACACTTCCAATCAAATGGCCATAACTTAGTAATCCCTCTACATAATAGACAAGAAAAAAAGAAAAAAAGAAAAAAGATATTTATACAGGACCACCATTGACAAATATTGATCATATATATATATATATTGGTTTGATCATATATATAGTATGTGTATATGAGCGGTATATACACTTGTTACAATCACAATATAACCATAAATAATATAGGAATGTACTGAATTCATCAGACTAAATTAGTCACAAATAATTACACACATAATTAGATCAACAAAAGTATAGGAACCAGAAAGCACCGGGTACGCACACAAACACAGAATGACAGTGCCAATCAAACGCACACACAAAACTCTCCTCTCTCTCTCTCTCTCTCTCATGTCACGCCCCTCAAACACACCCACACGAGCCACGCTCTCTCTCTCTCTCGCTCTCCCCGCTTCCATTTGTATCATGATAACGTGGTCCCACAACAAAACACGCAGAAGCACATTTGAAACATGTCATGATTTCATGGGACTCCAGCGATGTGAACAGGATCAAGACACGACACCAAAAACGATCGCAGGGCACATTTTCAACCATCGGTCCGAGGGTTTGTTGCCTCACAATTCAGTCCAATTCAACAGCGTCTGCGCTTACCCATCCTCCGACCGCATCTAATTAATCAGAACACATCATTTTATCTAAGAAACGAAGAGTCCCAGAGGCTCTTATTAAAATAACACATTTTTACATCAAGACCCTATTTAAAAAAAACAAAACAACAGAAAATCTTCCAAGGAGTCGGCCGATGTCTTAGGTTGAAACAGATGTCAAGATGACGGCGCGGGACACTTGTACAGGCTGAAGTATTTTACATGAGAAAGGAAAGCAGGTGACAGGGGAGTAATGGGGTGTGTGTGTGTGTAGTCTGGTGAGCAGACAGGTCCATTAAGTCTGCTCGTGTCTTACGAACGTCGTGAGAAGCGGCAAGCTTTGCGGCTTTTGTTTTTTGCTCGTTGATATTCTGACATTAGAGATTCCGTTTCCACCACAACACAGACAGACACAGACAGACAGACAGACAGACAGAGACAAGACAGCTCGCACTGTGACTCAGCGACCAGTAGTGGGAACAGAAAAAACATGTCTCGTCTTCTTCTTCTTCACAATCATATCTGACAGGAGGAGAGGAGTGAGTGATGGAGATGTAAGCCTAACGCGGAAAGATATAAATGCCAACTGCATTTACATGCACAGTATTCTGGATGCTAGCCAACATCCACGGTTATGGTCTTGTTGTGCAGGATAAACAAGGTGTTTACGTCGATTCTCATATCCCGTTTATCCCTGTATACTGAGTAGGTGGAACACTGCAGAGTTTTACCATGGAGACGGGACTCGTTTCACAGACCGTGAAGCCTGACTGCAAACCGGATAAGGTGTTTACATGGTTCAGTATCCTGGATAATATTGACACATTCCAGGTTAAAGGTAGAATCTGTAATGCTGTCTAACGGCGACATCTAGGCAAAATACCCTCTTGGTATTGCACTTTGTTTACATTTGTTTGTTTTGGCCTGGTGTGTGGGTTGGAGTTGAGTGGGGATAGGGGAGGGGTTGCTATTGCTGGCCACACTTCAGGCCTGGAGATATTCACACTATATTAAGTTACTATATAGCTATTTATATA
>OMKL01138643.1:0-16043 GCA_900302295.1 Parasudis fraserbrunneri | reverse complement strand
GGAGTTTCAAGTTCACGTCGCTCGGTTTCCCTTCATGAACCCAGTTTAACAGTGGCTGTTATTAGCGACAGTGCGACACCTCCATTTTCACACGGCTCAAAAAAGAAGACACAACCCTTGGAGGAAATGACAGTGTCAAGTAATTACCCTCCACAAACCCCAGAGAGGGATATCTATTAAAATAATATGACAGACTTAGCTGATCTTCTTGAGATTATACCGTATATAACAAGCAGTCTTCTTACTTTGTTAAATTTTGCATGTTCTTATAAGGAACTGCCACTGCTCGAAGACAACTGATGTGAACGACATCCACGTACAGCACAGATTTATTGATGGCAAAACTACAAGTCATGGTGCAACTGGGAAACCACATCTAAGAATAAACATGTATATAGTTTCAGTCCATCTCCTCCGAAGACAAACCACATTCAAACCATACTCGAAAAGAGACATAAGACAGTCTGTTTCGCAGCTGCATTAACTTTGGCAATGTCCTCGCACTGCATTGAGCTCATCCAAAGACTGTTAATAAATAGAAAGCTATTGATCATGCTCCTTGGCTGCCTTCCCATGTAGTCTAAAGATTACACTTTTCCCTGGCAGAGCAGTAGACTGCCAGTTAAAGGAGAGCTGCTCATGTTACAGCCAGTCTCCGTCTAAAAGACACCAGTCTGGGAGAGGCCGTCTCCTGAGAACCAGTCAGACAGCCAAGCTAATGCTGGAAATAGGAGGAAAAAGATGTACATCTCTCCGTCTGTGTGTCTGTGTGTCTGTGTGTGTGTGTGTGTGTCTCTTTAAAAACGATGTGCACTGGGTAATACGCAGTGACAATTTTTTTGAATATGAGTACTTCAGACAAAGAACCATATAACTCCATTTTGAATATTCAGAGGAAGAGTGTTTTCAAACTTTGTTATCTTAAGATGGGAAGTTAAGAGTGTTGTGTTCATTCATAGTTAAAGACAGTGGAGGTCCATTACTTTCTTGTGATATAGGCCTATCACGTTCACACTCCAAGCGATATGGATCAGTTTCACAACTGCAAATACATGGACTGTACAAAAAATCTCAAAACTATACTTCAGTGCAAGGGTTCAATTATTATTTTTACACTTACACAGCTGTACAGTCATAACACACATGCAATAGCCTGAAATAACAGAATTATCCTCCTAATTTTATTACATTAATATTCTATTGATCATCATGCTAGCGTTCAATCAAGTTCTTTGCACAACAGCTTCTATGAATGAAGTTCATTTTGCAAAATATGTTGAGAGAATCACTCTGGTCTTGAGGCCGGATCATAATGGTTTGCTACTGGTTGGTTGGCAGGTTCATTATACTGTATATTCCTGGGAGGATTTCAGTCATTTTCTAGAACGCCCTTCACTTCACTCTGCTACATGGGTCCTCTGTCCCCATTCAAAGTGTCCTTCAAGTGTCCTTTCTCAGCATGAGCTGTCACATAAAATATCAGTGGTCATGGGCTTTATACAATTACTATAATCAATCAAACCGTCATATGCCAAAAAGGCAGTAAACCGGGCAGTATCTAATGAACCACAAGATGTCTGTAGTTGTTTAGTATCCTCAAAATGGACAATGACTAATAATTTCATTCCAATTTCTCTGCTATGTTATTAGCAATAATAATGACACATTAGCACTTTAATATGGGAAATCCTGCTCAGCACTGGTCAAAGAAGGTATAGGAGCAATCTGTAAATCTGTCAACCACTATTTAAAGTGATAATGAGCCCTATTCATACAGGACTAGTATTGCCTTGGGACACCCAGTAATTTGTGATAATTGCTGAGGTGTCACTGATTTCAATGATGTGATAATCTGCGATGTCCTTCATTTGTATGCCTGAGCAAATCTTTTTAAAGAACTGGCTGACCGACTGACCGTCAGTAACTGCACTGATCGCTATGACAACTGACCAGTATAACCGTCATAACTACTCTTAAAATGTGTAACAATGTGTTAGATATCTATATACAAGTGGTAAGAGAGGCTCTAAATTAATGACCAGATCAAAGGAAAAGTGTATTCGTTTCATTTAGGTTATCCATCTACCAAAAGCTCTTCCTCTGCTGCGCTCACTTTGAAGTCACCCCCCCCTTCACAAAACTGGAAGCAGCAGGGGTATAGGCAGATGCTACAAATAAATAATAATATAGATTATGATTACATTTTAATACCCATACACTACATAGAGAGATTATAGAGGGATTTATGTGGAAACATGAAATCTAAATAACCCGATTTTAAATTGTCAAGTTGCAAAGTGGCCTGTGGATTCCTCTCAGACACTGTATGGGGTGCTGGCCTCGCAACTCAAAACTGGACATAATAAATTAAATCCCTGCATGAATGTTTTTTTGTTGTTGTTTTTTTTGTGTGCAAATATCTAAGTTAAAAGAAGACCGCGCTAGCTAAACAGTTTCATGTTTATACCTAGATGGAGACCGAGTGTTCATAAAGTTTTAGGATGGCCACATGGTTGTACCTCTTCAGCCCAGTCACACATCCCCAAAACAGACACAAGCAGCCAATTTGAGACAGCAAATAAATACAAGGTGAATTCACCATGCCCCCCTACCACCACCACTCAACAGACTGTTGGACCTGGTGCCACAGTTGTATCTTATGAAGATTCATTGCCATCAGAATTCCTTGATCAGCACACCCCTAATAACTTGTCAAGATTCCACTATTTGCCTTGCTTTCATTTTCTGGTGAAGACGGGTGTCCCCTATTGATTCTAGTTGTGCACAATTCTGCAACGGAGTAATTTTGGGTGCATAGCTGGCTTTTCAATATTAAGCTAGTTAGTTGCACATACCCCACTCATTATTTATATGTTGCTAGATTGTAGGGATGTGACAAAATATTGAACCACCTACTATCGTGATTAGGGTTGTAACAACCAATCGACAACTAATCGATTCTAAAAAATAGTTGGCAACTATTTTTATCATTGATTAGTTGGGTCTATGTTATGATGCACCTCCATGGCCTGTTGTTGAAGCCATTTGATATATAGCAAAGCCTGTTAACACTTAGTTTGTGTTTTATGTTTTTCTTTATTATTATTTAAACCGTTAAGCTCCTTTTAAACTGAAGACTTAAACAGGTTTTTGTTTTGAGAACAAATGTAAAAAGACCTGCTATGTGCACTTTATAAAAACCTATATTTTTTGCACTCTTATCCAATTAATCGAAGTAATAATCGACAGATTAATCCATTATCAAAATAGTTGTTAGTTGCAGCCCTAATCATGATATAAGAATATGATTTGACAACATGATAACATGATTTGTGGAACAAAATAACATGCTTAATATTTACATTTACATCACTAATTAGAGTCTGTCAGAGAGGACCGTCTCTGGCTCTAGTGTGCCAAAGGTGTATTGGAATGAGCTGTGATGAACCATTTGTCACACTCTAATAAAAAAAAGATATAAAACTCATTATTTGATGAAAATCAACTGAATAAATGCAAGGCCATGCCTGCACGTTACGTTGTGTTCTGTCCACTGGCCTCTCCAGTTTGCTTTCATTTAGAATTTTGCCTCGTTTTGGGAAAATAAAGTCACCGTTACAATTATTTTTCACTTGTTATTGTCAACAAACTATGTTCAAGTTTCTGTCTTGACAGACAGTTGAAACAGTAAAATAGGGGAGCGACAGAGTTGAGAGCAGGGGACAGCTCCCTGCTGAGCACCTCTGCTCCCTGCTGCGCACCTCTGCTCCCTGCTGCGCACCTCTGCTCCCTGCTGAGCACCTCTGCTCCCTGCTGAGCACCTCTGCTCCCTGCTGAGCACCTCTGCTCCCTGCTGCGCACCTCTGCTCCCTGCTGAGCACCTCTGCTCCCTGCTGAGCACCTCTGCTCCCTGCTGCGCACCTCTGCTCCCTGCTGAGCACCTCTGCTCCCTCGCATGTGTGTCTATGTGCTCTCACTGCTGTGTCTTTCCATTTGCCCATCATACTAAAGACAGTTTTGACTCTCGATTTGCTTTGCATTTCGAGGAAAACAACAACATTGTTTTCAGAGAGATAGCCCATGTTACTTTTCACCTGTAATTGCGTTCAACAATCTATCCACTGTCTCAAGTAGGCAACTTATAGAGAAGAAGGGAGAGCAGTCAGAGACTGCTCTCCCGGGAAGAACCGTGCGTGTGTATATATGTGTTTTGGTAGTTGATGTGGCCAGCTTTTAAGCAGTTTGTGTGGTAATATAAGCACATCCATTACTTCTTAACCCTCTGAGACCCACATAGACCCATTTTTGTCTTTTTTAGGGGGGACAGGGGATCTTTAGGGAGAGATAGCAGGTCAACAGTAGATGCAACATAGAAGTGGTATACATCATCTGAAAGCTGGGAACCTGAAGATTAATTTGAGATCAGTACTGTGTGTCAAGTTTTTCTAGTCAGAAATCTGAAATAAACATTGTGTTTTGGTTTGGCACCCATTAAAATTATATGTGTGTGATTGAGTGTATAAGGACTTAGAACATTATGATCGAAGTGTATGATGGTCATTCCCATGCTCAATTATGTCTCACAAGTTGTTGAAGAAAGTTTTGGGTTGATACCATTTATTACACAGATTTGGCGGCAAATGTACCCCTTTTGACCACTCAAGAATTGATAAACATGATCAAAAATCCCTCCAAGATACCCCATTAAGACACCAAGACCTTGAGGAACACCATAGAAAATTCATGCTGTGATTTGGTATCAAAAACTTTTGACATTTGGAGATTTCTGTAAGAATTGCATTTTTCAGTGATTGGATGGCGAGCACTTCTGTTCTGGAAATTGCTCAGAAACCCCCCTTATGGTCAATAAACCTAGGAAAGCCATACATACTCTGAATCATAGGTCTCTAGTTTGTGGTTGTAAAGTTTCATGAGGCGATGATTATCCTTGACGTCACAATAGGTCATTTTATACAGTGAGGTCAAGTTTCAAAAAATGGTCTTACAACAATGAAATGGTTACTATGGGAACTAACATCATCACACATGAATACAATTGGGCTAATTGGATGCACAAGAGTCTCAGATTTCCAGGCTTACCCAATTAATGCAATTTCAAGACTGTTTAGGGACCCCAATATGCAGAAATGCTCAAATACACCATTTTTAAAATAGGCAAAAACAACACATTTGTACTGCATGCAAAGAAACCAAAACTGCATGGGATTAGTATAGAGTGGGCATGTCTGAAAAGGGGAGACTCATGGCTACCAATATAACCCATTTTCATTCAGATATATTGAGGTGAGAGGTCAAGAGACCCCTTTGGATATGGCCGTGGCAGTTTTCCCTCACCAATATGGAGCCTAACTTTGGAGCATTATTTACAGCCTCCAGCCTCTGAAAGACTAGAGGGTCTCAGAGGGTTAACTACACCCCTAATCATACCAGCAAAACTGCCCTGAGAATGTTCAACTCAGGAAAACATTTTTTTGTTGCCATTGGCGATAACATGTTACTACATGTTGTTTACAATTTCATAAGAAATGGAAATATAGGGGAAAGGACATTGTTTTGCATATTTTATGTCTTTAAAATCAAAGAAAATCTTTTTTTGGGTCAATTTTCTTCATTTAGATTCTGAGGAATATATCATATTATCTAACCGTGAACCTAGTATCGTGTATCAAATCATGTCCTGAGTGTATTGTCACACCCCTGCTAGATTGGCATGTCAATTTGATATTTATAAATTAGAAGCCAAGTGTCATTTTATTTTTCATGACAGCTTCCTTCTAGCATTACGTACATTATGAATTCTTCTGAAGTGCCATTTGACATCTCAACTATTAGACAACTTAGAACAGGAGTAATTTACTCTACATCAAGAATGCACCATGACCTATGAGCCAGATTCATTTCCCAGGCACCTCTTAGACAAATCTTATCCTGAGCGAGAGCATCTCTGGAAAGTACAGAGGCTGACAGGCCTACTTCAGAAATCAAGGAGGACCCATGTTAAACTAACCCCACGCTAACAGGCGTTTTGTTCAAAACTGTACCTGCACAGATGGCAGCAATCAGACCTTTCCTGCCATCTTGGTCCTGCAGTACTTCCTTCACAGCAGGAGACTATAGAGGAAACCACATGGAAACCAGATACACAATGGTGAGTCATTCACTGCTCTTGTACAATGATGGGTCATTCACTGCTCTTGTACAATGATGAGTCATTCACTGCTCTTGTACAATGATGAGTCATTCACTGCCCTTGTACAATGATGAGTCATTCACTGCTCTTGTACAATGATGAGTCATTCACTGCTCTTGTACAATGTGTGTGATTGCATTGCATATGCAGGCTTAACTAGAAATACTCCTCTGCGGAAAGGTGAAAAATATGATCCAAGAGGGGGCTTTGAGAGTTCTAACATACCTGGAGTAAATTTTCCAATATTACTGTCACAAAGAGAAGAAGGTAGTCATTTTTCCTCGTTAAATCTGGGCCAAAACAAACTGTATGTACAAATAAGCAAATTACACAAGAGCAATGTAGCTAACCATTAAAGCCTCAAAGATGTCATGGTAAAAGGGAAGTGAATGCAAATAATACAGACGTTAAGATAAATTCAATTTACCTTCAGCTAACATTTAGTTAATCTGGAGAGGCCATGAGATGTAGACCTGCATCTATTTATTACCCCAACATAGCTTCCGTCCTTGTCCAGTGCAGCTAAATTTAGCTGATTCTCCAAAACCTTTGTTGCTAAAGCTAATATCTGTTTATTTAGTTAAGACAGAAGCACAGTAAAATACTTCAGCTAAGCTAAATAACATTAGACGAATTGCATATGATACACAGCTAACTTATGCCGACATTTGCTATCCAACTTGACCACTAAAGATAGCCTGATGTTATGTGTGTGGCCAATACTCAAGATAGCCACCTAGCTAACATTATTACCAACTAACATTAACGTAATTAGTTTGCTGCAAACTGACAAGTATATTATACAAGACATCGACTTAAAGATATCACCCTTGTTTAGTTGTCTAGCTATGGTGTGCTTGTTGTGGTTGGCCACACAGCTTGATCCACAAGCAGCATTTTCACCATGTCTTGTTTTAGTCTCAGAAACAGGATAAAAAAAAAACACCCATCGCTCAGCCTCTCAAGGATACCTCACACACTATTGCATGTACCTCATGCACATTGTTTCCCAATTTCCCCAATCACATCTGTATAAATACCCACAAAAACCAGCCTGAAAATGCAGAAGATTCTGTTAGTATTTTGTCTGTAATATTAATATATCCCTGCCTGGGTACCTTTTAAGATATCTTTAAAGAAAAGCCTATCTGGCTAAGCAAAAGGGGGATACTGTGAAATGTTCTCCCGTTTCTCACCTCTGCCAGATTCTGGGCCCCTGGCATTCCCCCGGGCAGAAGAACCACATCATAAGGCCCCTGGAAAACCAAACATGATAGGGATGGAGGGTGAGATTGGAAATGACAGAACATATCACCAACCATTCAGACAGCTTGGTTTTAATCATAGTGCCAATGACACAGAGAATATTTACAATTAAGGGCGCCGCGATCATGACATTTTGAAATGATGATTATTGTCTGACAAATAAATGACGATTACTGATTTAATTGTCTCATTTGGCTAAAATCCAAAGTGTGCTCAGATCGGTGATGTCATATGTTGAATCCTAATGACCTAGTGGGTGACAGGATATGAATTTTGACCAATTTGCGACCATAATTGCTTTTATTTGAAAGTTAATATGGAAAAGGAAAATTCTAAGAGGGATAATAAAACAATGATCACGATCATACAAAATCATTGCAATTATCTCATATAATCATGATCACACGGTTATTTGATTACTACTGCAGCAGCCCTACTTACAATAATAATACTGGATACAGATTTGAAACCCTATGCCCAGCCTAAGCTACTGTTTAAAAGTCACATATTATACTCCTTTTTCAACAAGTTAATATAGGTCTCTGAGGTCCCCAAAACATGTCTTTGAAGTTTTTTGCTGAAAATAACACTCAGATTATGCATTCTAGCATGCTTCTATACCCCTCTGTTTCAGTCCTGTTCTTGACAGGCTGTTTCTGTGTCTGCTACGCACAACTCCACAACTGCGGCGTGCGCCTGGCTCACGAAATTCATATCAAACTGTCAAACTAGGCGTGGCAGATCAAATATGAATTAAGATCCAGCATTTGCATATCCTACTTCTCGCCGAAAATATTGTCCGAAACATATTTTAGTGAACCGTTTAGGTGGAAAAAGATAAAGTTTACGAGCAAGCCACCATGTTGTGCACGTGCATTCCGGAACTGCAGCGCACACCTGGCTCACGAAAATTCAGATCAAACCGCCGAACTAGGCGTTACAGATCAGATATGCATTAAGTTCCAGCAATTGCATATCCTATTTCTTGCCCAAAATGTTGCCAGAAACATATTTTAGTGAACCGTTCAGGTGGAAAAAAAAGAATTGTGTGCAAAATCTGACTGGTTTCTCTTATTTCACAGCTTGTATATTAGTAGTCCCATCAGGGACCCAAATGTATGTGCACACGCAATGAAAAAGTATGTTTTTCATAATATGTGACCTTTAATATCAAATGATCACATGATGCCTGTTCTGACCTGTTTGCTGGCATCCTCCAGGCTGGCATCAGGGCAGATAACGACATTTCTGCTGCACTGGACTGGCTCCTTGCCCGTCAGTCCTGCCACTGTCACAGCAATCTAACGATTGTGGGAGCATGACAAGAAGTTGGCCTAAGCATGATAATAATGATAAAACACTTACACTGTAGATTCTGAAGCAACCTGTAAATATGGTAGATCAAGGCTTTTATTTTGAGAGCAGCCAAGTTAACTACGGTGAACTTTGACATTTACTTTGCCATTGGCCTTTGCACTCATAGCTAGCTGCTTGCCGACAACATCAAAAATCACAACAGAGAATAAGTGGTGCTTACCACTTCTTTAGTGGTCACTGGTACGGTAGTTAGCTCAAAGTCTCTCTCAAGATATAGTGTCTCTGGTTAGCTCGCTAAATTAGCACTTGGCTATAGCTAGCTAACATCCACCACTGCTTGCAATGCTAACGTTACTAACGCTAGTTCGGATAGCAAACTAGCAAACGAAACGTTGGGCACTTGCATTGTAAATTATCCTACTAGTGCCACATGTTAAAAAAAAACGTTAATGACATGTCCTCTAGAAAAATATGATAGTGGTTTGGAGTGGCTAACCAATGTTAGCTAATGTTATGTATAAGCTGAATACAGCAAGCCGGCTAATGCAAGCCAACAAGCGTGCAGAGATGAGTAAACGTTACAAACCCCAGCTCTACGCATGATGTCGACAGGTATTACAGTCTCCATCTCTTCTGCACCTTTAGATAGAATTACTAATGCCCTCTTGCCTGCCATGATTGAGCTGATGGATGTGCGACTGCCAAGTGCAGGGTCGTCAACTTTCAGTGGACGAGTTTCAGTCGCAACTGCACTGCTAACAGCACCAGTCTCAAAGCCAGCTTAAATAGGGAATTCTACTTCCGGTCTGAAATGGACTACAAATATCAAAATAAAGGTCCCTAGCACAATTCCATTATACAGGTTTTCTGTGTGAAATGTATTAACTAAAGTTAAAAAGAAAGCACATTAATATTGAATATATACACATATATATGTGTATAAGTGTATATGTGTATATCTACACTGTATATTTATTTAATAAACTGCACACACCACACTCGCTAGCAGCAGTAGTAACCAATCAGTAGCAAAAGGAAGACTTCCGGTCTAAACTGGTTTGGGATTTTTTTTTCCCAAATAAAAGTCATCATGACAAAACTATTGTAAAGTTTCCAGAGTAATACAAAGTATCACATTTAAAAGAAAGATCATACTTTTGCACTAAGCATACATATGCCTTTGCTTAAAGTTAGCTATGTACAGTAAGTATATACAAACATGACTGCAAAGGGCTTGTAAAAGAAGCCTTGAACACATAAAGAACTAGCCTTCTTTGAAGGAAATAAGTAAGTTCAAAGCCATTGCTGTGTGCTGGTTTAATTTAATTTAATTTCATTGAGGTAGTATACTAAACTACCATTGTGGGCCCAAGCTAAGATATAAGACTGAAAGGGGCTTTTAAAAAATAAGACTTTGGGAGGGTCCATGTTTTTAAAACTAAATAGGCCTACTGTGTAGCTGGACAGAAATATGTTGTGCAAAGCAGGGATAGCTAAGGTTAGATAGGTAATTGATAATCTCAGCAAAATGTACAAATCCCAAAGTGGGCAATTAAAAAAACATACTGTTTTGACAGAACCGTTCAAGTGACCCTGTTCTGTGGTTGGTGTGCTGCTACTAACCCATGGCCTAATGCAGGGTTGATTATGAATACTAGGGCCCCTGGGCACCAGCTCTAGACTAGCTAGCTTGCTAATATGTTTGATTCTGCATATACAATGTCATCTTCCCTGCCTTCTCACACTAAAGTGTTTGGCCACTTTAAAACATGCAATCAATCAAACAAGACTTATGTTCCATAACAATGTATAAATGCCACATTCATCTTTATTATTATTTGTAAATTAAAATAAATGTGCATGAGACAAAATAGGATGATTATTTTTAATTGTGGCATGGTGACAATATAATTGAAACCTGGAGACCAAGGTAATCTGCTGATAAATATTATAACATCAAAATATCCAATTATTTCTTTAAGAAATGTAACACTTTAATATTTACACAGATATAAATATGATACAGCCTAAGTAGGCTAACCAGTATTTGAAACCATCTCCCCCAATTGCAGCTAGAGGCCCTTAGAAGCCTTTAGAATCAGAATCTATGCTGAAAGTACTTTATTGGCTGAACACATAACAGGGCAGGCTACGACAAATTTAACTTGGTTAGTGGTTAGTGTGTAGATTAGAGCTTCCCTGTTAAAGTCAATTAGTCAATTAATCGGTTGGTTTGGTCCTAATCAACCAAGACTTTGTTAATCGATCAGTCAGTTTTTATGCTTTTGTCCATGCTGAATGAATTATTTCCTGAATAATTACATGCACGTCTCTAAGCACTAGATTTAAAGATGTCCTTCTGCATGATTACATGTGGAAAACTCAAATTCTATTGATTTGTCAATGAAATCACCTAATCGATTAGTCAACAAATCCTATGCCTTCGTCGACTAAGAATTTCTTTAGTGGAGGACAGCCCGGATACACATTAACAAGTAACTTAGTGACACAGTATTCACCGACATGCATATTAGACCTTCAAGGATAGGCCTATATACTGTCCAAGAATTAAGATATGGTGCAAATTAGACAAAGCTTTTGTCTGTATGGACCTACTAGTAACTAGACATCAGCAATCAGACAGGTTGGGGGCCATCTAGCCAGTGAGCCCTTTTTGCCCCCTACTGCTGGGGGCCTTTTGAGTTACCACCTCAGGGGTCAACCCTGGAATAGCAGGGTTCAAATGGTCTGATTCTGGAAGCCTGTTGAGGGTCGAAGGAAGATACAAGCTTACCCTGTATGAGACCATGACTTGGCATATCTATTGCACGTATACTTTTGGGTGCAATCACTCCCCCTTGTGGTGCAAATGTTGTGTATGTTTATTCACGTTGCTTTGTGATTTCTATATCTGTTCATTTCACTTTTTCTTCGAAACAACTGATCCCATCACCATTAGGTTTCCTCCACCAGTAACAATTTCTGCTGTGGTAATTCATTTAAGCCATCTTTTTTTTATGGGGATATTTAATAAAAATGAATGGGGCACTGATATTGTAGGCCCTTAAACTGTTTGTGTGAGAGCTGTTACACCCAAACAAGGTTAAAATTCTGGTTTAGACCTGTTACCAATAATAGAATAAACTGTATAGGTGTGAGAACTCAATGTAACATTTCATAGCTCCTCAAAATCAGTGTCCCATTCATTGTCTATGGAGGAGCCCCAGATTTTACATCCAGGTAACATCACAGATTGGAGGGTTCTCTCTCTGATTTGTAGCTTTAGGAGAGAGTGTTGCATGTTTATAAATATTGACTGAACTCTCCTGGGGCAAAGGAAGAACATGTGTGAATTCTTAAAATGGGTGGCATTCCCCTTTAAATAACTTAACCAATAGCAGTCGTAATGTCCATGGACTTAAGTATCTTTTGTACCTTCTTGGCACACCCATTGTGTGATGCTTTGCACTCTTGGTGTTTTAAGATGGTCATAGGTATTGCACCCTAGTTGTTTTAAATGGCACTCTCATTGTTTGACAGGGGTGGAAAGGAGTCTTAGGTATTTGTACTTTACTTAAGTGTTTCCATTTTAGTGGACTACAGGTACTGTAGTAATATACTTTTTACTCCACTGCATTTATTTATTATAACTGCAAGTACTTAAGGGTTTTGCATACAAGACATGCAATTAACTCAAAAATGATTACCTTTTCTAATTTGTTCCAGCCAGTGTAACGAGGAAGCCACCAGGGCAAGCATAAGTCGACCACCAACCCTGTACAATTAAAGGGTAAGTTCAGGATTTTGGATACTTAGCTGTATTTCCTACTCACCAATGATGTTGTCAAAGGCTAGAGTGCTTTCTCGGCACAATCCATGCGGTGCTTCATCACGGTTACCGGTCTCCTCCTTAGATAACCACAAAACTAAAGTAAAGGAATGGGGCCACTGTAGAAAGCACTTGAACATACTCGAAGGTGCACCCAACGCAAACTGCTTTGCTTTGGGTGCACTGTGGAGTGGATTTCAGATTTTGGTACAGACTGGTTGCACTACTTTACATTAGTTTTGAGGCAAACTAGCCAGAGCTGCGAGTATTCAGAAGCATAACATGGATTGTGCCGAGAAAGACTCTGCCAATCAATTGGTTTTGGCTAGGGGTCCAAAGTTCTGAACTTACCATTTGATCTCTAGAGGTTAAGGTGGAATACTTCTTCATGCTGAAATATGAGCACATACTTTAGTACATTTGAATTTTGGTACTTTCTTCAACGGCTGTTTGATGTTGTCGTAACTTGGTACATCTAATCTGAATTCTTTGATTTTCTGAATTCTGAAATGTGGGTTCCCAGAGAAAATGTTTGAAAAATCACTGACCTATAGTGTGTGTGTGTGTGTGTGTGTGTGTGTGTGTGTGTGTGTGTGTGTGTGTGTGTGTGTGTGTGTGTGTATGTGTCCTAATAATGACAGGCAGTACCATTACTTTTCCACCAGGGGGTGACGTTAACCCATAAATGAATGAAGAACAGAGAAGCATGGGAGAGATCATGATCAACATTTGTATTCAAACTGTATCCATACAAAAGACCTTTGCTTTTGAATGGAGGACACCCATATAGTTTTGATCCCCAAAATGAAAAGTTTCACCATAAGAGTTCACAAGGAAATATCAAAAACATATTTTAAGTTGTATATCCAGTGTCAGTTAATCACTAAAACTAATTCAAAAACTTTATTCAGTCAGTGAGGGGGTGTGATTTTAACACAGACACCAGACGGACTGAAAGGTCTTTCTAAGGTCACCCAAGTTCTCGAAGCTCCGTCTGGGAACTTCTGCTCCAAACTCTTAAGGCACCTTGGGGAATCATATTCCAGTGTAAATCCCAGACTTAATGTCTGGGGCTTTAGTGTGCAGGCACCCATCCCACTTAATGTGCCTCTGTGCATTCTGTGGCGGAGATTCACTTTCATATTTTGTGCGACAAACTATAGAGCCCAGTGAAACGGCAGATTAGACAAAGCGTAGGGGGTGCTGGCAGCAGGTTGTTTATTGCGTGCCTGCGAGTGAATCCAAGAGAGGCAGCGGTGATTACCGACATATGCAGCTGGGATCAACTGAACCAGACCCACAGTGACACACACACACACACACACACACACACACACACACACACTCATTTCCATATGTTAATTCATTGATATACATTTACTCATTTGGTAGGCCTACCCACAAAGTGCTGATCACACACTTAGAAAAATGTTTTGAAAGTGACTTGGGAAACAGTATGAAGGAGGATGAGGATTAGAGATCTGAACCACTGTTGAAACAACTGACAAAGCAGACTGATAGCCTATAACTAACTGCTATATCTTCTGTGCAAGACCTCTTCTGTTGCGCAGGTGGTACCTGCCCTGCTCTGACTGTTCTTTGCCCCCAGAGAAAGGAGAATACGGATGACATGCTACCAAAATTGGAGCGCAGATCATGACTCACACTCTTGGATCCCCACCAAGATTCTATCCCACCAACACAGAGCTTAAGGATACATGCTTTATGTGTGAGACCTTTTGATCCTCGCCTGGCATGGCTACAAATAATTCCCCCCCCCCTTCTCTTGTGTGTGTGCTTCTCTGCTCATTGGGACTTGTGTGAGATGGGTCTGGTCTGGTAGATGATGGAGAGGTTGTTCATCAATGAAATCCATGGCTTGTTGTTACTATTATTATTATTATTATTATTATTATTGTTATTATTCTCCAGTGCTCCCTCATTGCCTGCTATGCCAGGCCTGTCTTGTGCTCTGCTTTATCTGACCCACCGCAGAGATCCACTCAGAAACCTGAAGGGCTTCTGGAATCAAACCTCTAGGGATTCTAGAATATGGAATATTTTTTTATGAGAGAGAGAGAGAGAGAGAGAGAGAGAGAGAGAGGAAAATCCACCGACAGAAATGAGGGAATTCCACAAATTACCGTTTGTCACAAAGTAATCCTGTTACTATTGTGATGAATATGAAACGGTGTAAACATGGAAATAAACTTGAAAGTGTGGATGTAGCTTACATGCGAGGGCTCTGTTCAGTGGAGATATAGGCTACAGCTGCGAACCCTGCTTCAGATTCCCAGTGAAGAGGCGCCACAAAAACTCAAAGTTGTTACAGTGAATTGAGTTCTACAGGGAGAGATTAAAACATTCAAAATTTTTCCTCAAATGTATTCTTTGAGGAAGTAAATTTCAGTTCATTTTGCAACCAAACCTGTACTACTCTTCCTACTAGTCATCGGTGTGCTTTCCCTGTTTTGCGCTGCTGCAGTTGGATAAGCGATGAATATTTAGGAGCATTTTATCTGCCCATCTGCGCGCGAGCTTTATCTTGTGTCTGTTTCACACATTGCGAGCTACCGAGTGCATGGAATGAGTGACAAGCATATAATCTTGATTGCATCTCGATGATATTACCTTATGCTGCCAGGAGCTCAGGTGACAGCTGGCGGACAGCGCGTGAGGGGGATCTGAGGGAAAAGGTGACATTGAATTTTATGCACCTGTGTATGTTGGCAGATGACAGCCTCAGACAGACACAAGATGGCGCCAGTTGAGTGATTTCAACTTGGAGGCAGGACAGTTCGATAACCAGGCCAACTGTGTCACGTTGTCAACATTCAACACAGTAAATAGTATAGTATATAATCTATATTTATATAGATTACAAAAGTGATACTTTATAAGACCTAGAAAGGACAGGCATCTCCTTTGTCAAACCATCAACAGTATTGGGCTAAATACTCAATGTGTTATTACTAACAAATTGAACAGGGATAGCCTACATTTGAATATATGTCTTGACATTCATTAAACAATTTGTGTTAAATGCCTCAGAATTATCCAAAATGAGATTCCTGTAAATCCAACGCATAACAAATTGTTTTCAGCCGCAGAGGCAGTATTACAAATTAAGGCAGCACATTAATGTGTTGTTTAGATTATAGAGTATGTGTAACCACATAAAATACAGAATTGCCTCACAGCCATTTCCAGTTGCAATAATCTGCCTACCCTCAGACTGTGCCCCCCCACCACCACCACCATATAGTCTTTTGAGGGGGGCAGAAGTAACTCTCCTTTTCTTTCTTTTTTCCCACTGTATTCCTTTTCTCTGTCTCTATGAGTATCTCTCTCTCTCTCTCTCTCTCTCTCTCTCTCTCTCTCTCTCTCTCTCTCTCTCTCTCTCTCTCTCTCTCTAACAAC